>VKOC01002527.1:0-98107 GCA_009364415.1 Spea multiplicata | reverse complement strand
ATTTTATGGACAAAATATGCTTTTCTTTCAAAACCAATAATTTAGAAATGACTCCAAACTTCTCAAAAGTGTTGCACTAAACTTGTATTATTATTATCTATTATTATTATTTAGAAAGAGGAAGAAGAAAGCGGAAGAAGACGAAGAAAAAGAGGGAAGAAGAAGAACAGGAAAAAAGAAGAGGGAGAAGCGAAAGAAGATGAAGAAGAAAAATAACTAGTAAAGGTCTCAAAAATCATTTCAATAAAATAAGAACAAGCTTTCTAATAAGCGGTTGTCAGGGTAGGAGATAATAGCGGGTGTTGCACTAATTTACTCACCCCACAAACCCTTCCTGCTTTAATAGAGTGAGAGACGTGTTACGTAGTATCTTGGGAGACATACAGCTCGAGTCTATCGTGATACTCAAGTACATGGATCACCGCTTGTTTGATATCACGTTGTGATCCACATACCTGAAAGAATGGCTGCGAACCGCGGGTGCTGAAGAAGACGGCTGGTGTATTAGTTTTAATAAGGGCCCTGGTGGCCATTATGTATCTTCACTAGAAGCAGCGAATATATTCATGAAAAAAATCTTGGAAGGCATCAAACTGATTGCAAGAGAGTTTTGGATTTATGAGCAATAACAAAAACAGGGAACTTTCAGGGTTTGCCCCCGAGTCTCAGGGTTTTTGCCCCAATCTCAGGGTGGAGGGGCAGATTCTAAGGTCCACACTGGCGGGAGGCGACTCCATCCTATTCTCCCCATTGTGATCACGTAGAAGACTCACAATAGGTGCTTTTGCTATGAGTTATGTTATGGTTGATACTTGTTAAGTCTCAATTTAGTGGATCTTAAAATAGGTCCGGGATTAGAGACATTTGGGTAACACATTTGGGTGAATCACTGCATAGAATCTTCACGATGAGCTATTAAAGGGTTAATGTTTCGACAGTCTCGGGGTCACCTCATTTAGAAAGTTCCCAGGTGTGGCAATAACCCTAAAAAAAACTTTCACTCTTTACATGTCTGTCTAATGTCAGGGCTCCGTCGATATCATACTAGGGGTAGGAAGGAGCCTTCTGGAGATACTGGGGTTTGTGGTGGCCCAGGACCCATAAGGACCTCTAGCTTAAAAGATATTCCTTCACCATCACCTCGTCCTCTGACTTTGGTTACTTTCTCCTTATTTATTTCTATCCAGAGGTTAGAATTCCTAATACTGGCGGGTATTTCCATCGTGATCTAACCTTTGCTTCTTCCAATATATGACCTTCCAAGTTATATCATTGCAAAGGCGATCTTGTGAAGAGCGCGGGCAGCTTGTTCATTTTATCTTGAATTATGGCGCTCAGCTGGTCACCGTTTCCACGGCTTGTTGCCTGACATCGCTATTTCTCGAACGTCTGTTACCCTCTGAGCAAACAAATTATTAGGATCCTTAACGGTATTTGAGCTTTCTTGCCCCAAAAATCAATAGAGTTCAGCTATGTGTAACCTGATCAAAAAGAAACCAGATTCTAGAATCTACAAAAATAGCCTAATTACTGGACATTCGAGAGGGAAAAAAAAACCTTTTCCACCCCGGAAGGTTCCATTGATCAATTTTATGTATAAATAGTTATTATTTAGGTTAAAATAGACCATCACTTTTAGCTCTCTAGTTAGGAGTTATGGACCCTATACAGGACTATGTATTTTTTCCGACTATACTCAAATTGGTGGGATTCTTTTCTCCGAACCCAAGGCAGAAACTCACACTTTAGTGAATAATCCTCTATGATTAATATATCCTTATTCAAATATAGAATTCCATCTTTGGTGAATCTAGGCCAGTGTGTCAGCGCGGTTATAAAAGAAATCTGCATTCTGATCTTTTTGCCGGGATAATCTGAACGTCGGCGCAGCTCTGACCGCACAAATGAGGGTTTAATGGTAAGGGAAGTCACGACTGCTGACAAAACAAGACCAGCGACGGCGTTCTAGATCCATTGGGTCAGATTTACATTCTGGATACTGACAAAATAAGAAGAATGTAAGTAGAAGAAGGGACGACCGAGGTCTCGGGGGCTTTCGTCACTTTATACGTGAATGTGGTTGCCCGTCTTTGGACTTCTATGGTTCCAGTACAGCAATATACATTGTTTATTCACACATACCAGTAAACGTATTATAAGCAGGACGCTTACTGGGGTTTGGGGACAATTTAATGATGTTCTATGGAGCTTCATTAACCTTGCCAAGGACACCGGTGTCTTTGAACGCACACTTTGCCTATCCCTGATAGGCGGCTGGAAAGGGGGGAATATGGAGGACAGGCACGGTCTGGAGCCCTTTCTTGGGTGTAGTTAGTAGGGTGTCTAGATTTACAGATTAACCCACACTGTATCCTTTGTGTGCTCCTTCTTTATGTGAGGTCCCTTCGGTGAAAGTGTGTAGGACAGGCCTGGATAGTACGCACTGAGCATATTACTGAGTACTATATTACTGGGCCACTCTGTGGATTTGCCCCTAGGCCTTGATGAAGCCAGCCCTCCCCTGCTATGTATACATTCAGGGTCGGGCTCAAGACTATTAGTGCCTTATATTACTCTAATTTTGAACATCCCCTTTCTGCCTTCATTAAAAAAAAACATTTTATTTGACGTGGTTGGACTAAAAAAAATGCCCCCTCTAGCTCGGTACCCCGGATAGAAGCGTACAGCCCCCTTCTGGAAAGACAGGCTGTATCTGTGACATCATAAATCAGGCCGAGCGTAATTCACCTCGGGGAGCGCGGGGTAATAATCGACTATTACCATATTTCATTTTCTTCTCAACTGAAATCTTTCAAACTGCAAAAGAGTAGAAAATGTATTTTACGGAGAATTTTTAAGTCGCGCCAGATTGTTTTCAGCCTCTCTAATGCGATGTATCAAACATAGAATATTGCTGGGGAAAAAAAGAACTCTCAATTGCCCTGGAATATATCTCCGACGGAAAGAACCAGAAGGAATAGCTGACAAACTTTCCCCAGATGGACATGATGAAAACTTTGGCCAACATTCATTTCTCAGAAAGAGGAGTATTCATGGAACGCAGCACTTTTGCCTTTTGCTGCAAAAAAAAAATTGTTTTATTTGTTGCCAAAAGAACGAAACCATTTAGAATACGTCGAGAACAAAGGTTCTAAAATGTGACTTCTTCGAAGCCCAGGGTCATTCAGCATACGGAGCTCGAGCTGCCGTAGACCGCGATCTAGAAGGACATCACCAATCCATCCAATAAAACTTATTTATTCTAAATAGCAATTATTCTCCATTACTTTCGAAGACGAATGAATTTGACAGATAACGGCCCGATACGACATAATTACTCTTGTTTTTATTTCTCAAGGGTTGTGTTTCTCAATAACGAAAAAATGTTCCTACAAAAACTGAATGTCTCACGTGTGATGACATCATACAGGGGGGGTTCATCGTATCGTCCTATTCTATTACCTTTACCGTAGACCTCATTTTTATACTTTGGAAAAATAATATATTAAATATAATTAAATATAATAATAACATGTTTCAATTGTGTCCGTGGGTGGAGTTTAAATGAATATGGGCAGGGTTATCGCTATACCACACCCACTTTATGTTAATTTCCAAGAGCACATTGGTATCTATAATCCATAATAATGCCTGCGGGCAATCGCAGAGTGATATCCAAATAATATTAAATTGTCTTTCTTTGTCACGGCTTTGTTTTTATTACCATGAAATTCAATAAGCAATTAGAGGGGGGGGGGAATACAAGAATCCATTGATGGGAAAATCGAGCGACAACTCAATCCATAATTCTCTTAAAATGAAGTAAAGCATAAAAACAGAATAATTAACAGTTTTTATGTAGATGACGTTCTACGTGGCCCCTGATTGAGCAGGTGCAGGGAAGCACGATTGGAACACATTCATCGCAGCGTATATCTTCATATATATTTCATTATACAGGAAGGGGGGGCTGTGTCCATACATTCAAATGATAAGCGTGTGTATATGTATTCCCATGAGCCAACCAAGAAGGAAGCATAACCCCCAGCGCTGTATACAATAATATACCCCCCCCAGCGCTGTATACAATAATATATATAATATAACCCCCCAGGGCTGTATACAATATATACCCCCCCAGCCTGTATACATAATATAATATAATATACCCCAAGGCTGTACACAGTAACAACCCCCAGCATTGTATACAATAATATATATCCCCCAGTGCTGTATACAGTAATAACCCATAGAGCTGTATACAGTAATAACCCCCCCCCCCCCAAGCACTCTATACAGTAATAGCTTGTTCTTTAAGTTCCTTTATCTGCAGGCGTGGAGGCGGCCATTGTTATCAGTCATGTGATATTTTGTTTGACTTCCCTGCTCAAACACCACACTGAGCTGATGCTTTATGGCAATGCTAATGAAGTCTGTTCCTCTACTTTTATTAGTCAGAGTGTCCGACCGGGTGATTAAGACTGAGCCATTCCATTGTTTACCTCAAGGTATTATGATAAGAAGTAACTTAGATTAAGCTAGGGTAACAGAGTGAGAACTCGCACAAAGGGCTGATGTGCAGTTTATTAAATTATGAGGCAAAAAAAAAAACAGAACTGTTTCAAAAATGTGACAATATTTCTGAAAACATTTTGTCTGATACTAGAAATAACATTTTGGTGAAAACTCTCATGGTCTAAGCCACAGGACATTTTCCTCTGTGGAATAAATTGCTTTGTGCATTGAATGTAATTGGTGGGGAGGGGGGGGAAATCTCTTGGAATTCTAACATGACTGAGGAACATATCTGAAATAGTAAAAAAATCCAGTGCAGTTTATTTTTTGCCCGGCATGGATATCTCGACAAACATCGCTCTTCCTTCACTGAGCTTCTCGACTCCTTCACTGCACTCAACTGATTCTACACGGGAGGCTTAAAATAGCCGTCAATGTCATGTGAGAGATGAAACGTGGAAGTCTGATTTCCTATCTCAATATGATCTCTCAGACCAAGTTCTTAAATTCAAGGTCCTCAATCATTCTATTGCTCTCACAGCCTTTTCGTTTTAACCTCTTATGCGCTTCTCGTATTTTTCCTTTTTTAAAAAAAAAAACTAAGCAGACATTAAACCGGGGACGTCTTACTCCCAAAGGGCACCGATGAACAGCGGCCCACCGGGCTTTTGGCTGGTACACCAGATAGCCAGTCCATGCCTGGGTACTCGGCAGAAGGTACCAGAGCTGTAACTAGGGCTCTTGGCGTCACATTGCTTAGGGAAACAGAAGGAAGCGCAGGGACATTGCTGCCCTTCTTCACCATGGAAGGAATGGCCGTAGAGTGGACCAAGCCACCCATCTTTGGGCCATAAGACTGTTGTCCCCTGTTCAGTAAGGTCTGATGGATGGTGAGGATCACTCGTGATTCTGGACTTCAACGGTGTCAGGCCGCCAGCTTGGCGTCACCCTGATGATGATTAGCTTTGCCCCAAACCCCCTATCACTTCTTATAGATTTATGAATGTAGTTTTTTAACTTTGTAGGTTGCAGGACAGGAATAACAATGGAATGGACTAAGATCACATGACCATCACTGAGTGGCCAGATTGGGAGTCTGGATGCCTTGGCAAGGGTTTCGGTTCTGAGGAACAGTAGTGTCTTTCCCCGTAACAGTTCCTAAAACCATGTCCACTAAGGGACACCCCGAAATAAGGTGATCAGTTCCAGCTATTGTTTTAATCTAACCAATCACTGAGAGCCGCTAAGTGGGTTACCCAACGATGTTCTGTTTATTAATTATCTGACAATATATGTGTCCAAATAAGAACATCGCGCAGCCGTAGCCGATGCTGAACGGTGGCGACCAAGAGATCCATCGCCCAACCCAGGGCAGAAGCTCTCAAAAAAGATGGATCTGAAGAAAAGCTACATTTATATGTAAACAGGTTTATACCGCGAAGGTTGAAACCTCTGCTCCTGCAATCTCGTGGATAAATATATGCTCTGGATTCAATAAAGACTGCAAGCTCCGCAGACTAGCATCACATGCTGTTAGTTCTTCACTTCTGCCCAAAAGGACTTGAATTACTTAATTTATGATAAAACACTCTCATCTTTTTTTTCCCATTGTCCCACCCCACAACCAAGATAAAATACATTTTTTGGTCAGATTTAATATTTTTTATTGGGCCAACCACGACAAAAAGATGTAAAATTACATTCGCTTTCGGGACCTCAGAAGTCTCTTCTTTGGATGGAAAAAATATAGGTGACTATTGAGAAAATATTAGGTGTTCCCTAATAAGCCTAATTCTGATTTTTCATTATTTTTTTTTTATAATTTTAGTCTAAAAGACAGAGACTCAAAAACCCATTTCAAGCGTGTTAACCTTTTCATTTCCAACTGGTAATGTGCAACCAACGAGATGCATTTCTAAAAAGTGAAATTGTTTTATTGCCAGAAAATCATAGATTGGACTCATTTATTTCTAATGGGAAAACAGCAGATGCGACAACTATTCTATTGAAAGGCACTATTAGTAAACCCTTTCTTTGCTGGGTGTTTTGCAATGCTTTGATGGCAAGACCTTCTGGCACTTAAAGGGTTACAAAAAAATGGAGAGGAAAGACCACCGTTGTCTGAAGGGGGACCCAAGGAGGCTAGGCTGGGGGGGGGCAGACAATGGCATTGTCCCTCTGTGTCTGATCACCTGACCAAGGGACCAACTGCCACCCCAGCTGCTGGTATTATATATATATAGCATGCTATCCTCAAAGTCCTGGATGCTGCAGAACCTCTTGTGAGCCACATCTGTCAACATGCTTTATAGATCACAAAGCTATATAGCCATTCTAGACCACTAACTGTGATTGACAGCTCCTGCCTGCCAAGAGGTGCTGCAGGAGCTGAGGGCTTTAAATCCCCCAGGTCTGCTGCCCCCCCTTCCATGTAACAGTATATTAAAACACCCTCCCCCATGGCAGCTGAATACTGCCCCCATACCCCTTGCAGTCTGCTTTCAGTGATCTGCTAATCTCCAGCTGGACCCACAGACATCATTCTCTTCTGTACAGAACACACAAAAGTTGCCAAATTCCAGTTTTCTCCCCCAGATCCAAGAGCTAGGCTGTTGTTGGTGTCAAGCATGCGCTCTGAACAGAGCACGAAATCCAACCCAAAAGGATGAAATAGAGAGGGTGCGAGGCTGGAGGTGAGTGAGCATGGCCACGG
This sequence comes from Spea multiplicata, assembly GCA_009364415.1. Lineage (NCBI taxonomy): Eukaryota > Metazoa > Chordata > Amphibia > Anura > Pelobatidae > Spea > Spea multiplicata. The sequence goes on along the minus strand of VKOC01002527.1, from coordinate 90,879 downwards.
GGAACACTCAGTCTCGCGTGGGCTGTGGACTTGGTCCTACTTATGGCAGCTTCACCAGAGGATAAAATTATCTCTGTGGAACGATGCTAACCTGCGTGGGCTGCAGATCACCATCTCGAGTGGCAGTGCCTGGGATACACAGCGTGGAGACAGATCCACTTGACAAGTCAACATTCCACGATCTGCCAGAGCTTCAGATCCGCACAGGATCCCGTGGGGTGCGTTATTTTGCCTGGGGAATCTGGATACATCAATTTTAGGAGACAAATAAAAGGAACCCCAATCCCACCCGGATTTCGGATTGTTTTAAACAGGGAAGGGAATGTTTTTGGACCCGAGTGGGATCCCCTTTCGTTTGGAGCAGGTAATTATAACAATACAGCTGTGTGTGTCGTGGGGTGACACTAGATCTGTGCACAAAAGGAGATGTGATCGAGTCACACAAAGGAGGGCAGATCCCACTCCGATCACCCCCTGATCAGGCAGGGAACCCCATCGATCTGGGGTATCTGCTATAATCAGAGCCGTGGGGTGACACGCAGGATTTTGAGTTTTGACGGAATTTGATAGAATAAAAGAAGTTTGTGTTTCTGCGCGTTATTAGCGGGCTTTGTTCTCTTTGTCGGGGATTATGTAACGGGGGAGGTGGGAGGATGGATATCGGTCGCTGTATGATTCGTGTAAAACCCACTGCAAAAAGCACTTCTTTTGTCTTTAAAAGAGTGAAACTGGAAAACACGCGTGGAAATCATATCTCCTGTGACCGTGTTTTTTTTTCATGCTCTGATGCCCACGTGTTTACCATTTAATAGCCACGGTTTCGGGCTATTAACAGATGACCCCTGTGTAAGGGAGAAGATTACCGAATGTGGTCCCACGGAATCCCCCCACGCAGCTTCGCACTCGTGTTACAATGTAGCAAGGAATTAGGGGCAGAGTGACCCGAGGACACTGGTGTCGTGTTACTATGTATATACACATATCATAGGCAGATCTATACATACATACATTTATACATACACACATATACACACATATAAATATACACACACACACACATACATATACACACACACATATACACACATACATATACACACATATACATACACACACATACATACACACACATAAACAATACAGCACACATACATATACCATGCATATAGCCACAACATATACATATACCACAACTACATATACACGCAGTATAACATATAGCACACATTCATATACAATATCATACATATACACACACATATATACATATACATACATATACATATACATGTAGAACGTAGGAGCTATTTGTGGAGAAATATGGCAATTATGGACCCCATCCCCACCTATTGTTAAAATATTAGAAATACCCTCATCCCCACTTCTCAAAGATTATGGACCCCCTCATCCCCATTTATTCTTAGAAGATTATTTATCCTCTTTATCCCCACTTTTTATAGGATTATGTTTCCCCATCATCCCCATTTCTTATAAAACTATGTACCCCCCATCCCCACTTCTTCATATAAAAAAATTGACCCCACATCTTTTAGGATTATGTCCCCATCCTTCTTTACCTTCTAAGATTATAGACCCCTCTCATCCCACTTCTTGTATCCCCACGGTGTGTGATATGTAGAATAAAGTTAATGAGTGGGAAATGTGGCATTTGTTCTCCTCTGTGCCTTGCATATGATTTAGAATCTAAATGTCCTTTTAATTACAAGATGCACATTTGAGATGATGGGAGCTTCTCCCTTGTAGTCAGATATAGCTGATGTGTTTGAACTTTGGAGACCCCTCCAATTAAAGACACAATATTTGGAGAAGTCATTAAAGTGTTGCAGAACAAAGCCCTTCCATTATGGTGAGATGAGAAGAAACCCAGAAAACTGCTTATCTTTTGGTTTGGAACATAGCAGCATCTAGGAAAAAAATGTTTTGTTTTTTTATTTTTTTTATTTTAAAAATAGCATTTAATAGAATTGTTATTCTTCGGGGCAAACACAGGGTCATTCTTAGCAAGGTTTGTTTGCGTAAACTGCTTTTCCATAATAACCATAAATGTTACATTTTCCAAGTCTTTTCAGAAATCATTTCACATGTTACAATTCTTGTGATGTTCCTTCGCAAATAGATGCACAGAATTTGGCTATTTAATCCATCTATCTATCTATCTATCTATCTATCTATCTATCTATCCATCTATCTATACATGAATGCATATACATATCTATATTTTAAATATGTATGCCACTATACAGCCCCACAATATATACATAAATAGTGATATATATAATATATATATATATAATATATATTCATTAAAGGCACACCTGCTTAGGTTACCTGGTGCCATTAGGTGGCGCTATTCTAAAGCCCGCTTTCTATACTCTTTGTACAATACTATCTGTGCTTCATTGACCGCTAAAACACATGCTCTGCACACCCCAATGCAATATAAATTGCTTTATTAATAACTATTTACCTATGTTATACCATGAGTAAGCTTTTGTGAGCAAAGCCAGATTTTTTATTGCATTGGAGCGTGCAGAGCGTTTGATTTTTGTTGTCTTGTCTTCAGGTCAATCCGGTTCCTCATGCTCGTCGTATGGATTTAATGATCATTTTACAGTTGTTGAAGAATTTACTATCAGCCAACATGGATGGGAGGCCTGTGTTGGCAGATATGTCCAGGTTCTCTGAACCCTCTCAAAGTTGCCAAGGTCAGGGCACCTGGTGAGATTTTGCCGCAGGAGTAGAGTTGTCCCTTCTAATTTACGATTTTTCATCTGTAGGCCATTCTTGGGCCAACGCAGCCATTTTTGAAGTACACAAGAAAAGTTTCTCAATAAATACTGTCCAACTGTCCATTACACATACGTTCCACTTATTATAACTGCATTGCGCATGTGCAGATACCTGGTCAAGAGAGAGCTGTCAGGTGAGGAACTAAGCAAGGAAATTCTGCCCAGATTTAATTCAGACATGCACGGTGGCATAAACAGTCTGGTTCTCCAATCCACAAAAGAAATTGAATGTGACTATTCCTTTAAAAAATTAAAATGGCGCAGAATGAGAAAGGTGGATGAATTAGGATAGAAGTTCCAGCCATAACAGTGCGAATAAAGTCTTTAAATCATTCTCGATAAGAATACTATGACAAGGTCAGAAGAATAGAACATCATTGAGGACATTCTGTGCTACGAAAGTCAAACATTGAGGCTACGGGGCAAGGGAAGAGGCCACGAGATTAGAAATCATACGAACGATCAAAGTCAGGTGAAAGGACCTTTCCTTTGAGTTATATTTATAGTTTTTGTGTTAGAAGATCTCCGAGCTCGACATTTCCAACCCTCCATCCTCACCCTTGAAATATTCAGCAAAGTCCGTACAATGAAAGTAGAGATTTCCTGCTCCAGATAAGCAGAAAATGGAATTGGAAGTGACAAGGAGACACTGGTGATTAGATGAGTTTGAAAAAGTAGATTTAGCGGGACATTCCGCGGTTATATAAGGAAGACGCCGGTCATTTTAATTTACCAGCCGTGTTAATTTGGAAAGAAGGCTCCTCGGCATCAAGTGGGGCACCCTTATGTATCTGCTTATAAGACAGGCTTATCTCAGTAAGTGGACAGACTGGATGAGCTAAATGGGTCTGATCTGCTGTCCCATTCTATGTTTCTACGTTGTATAAGGTGATCCAGCAATGTGGAGTAACGAGGGGACCTGATTTACGGTAAAAAGTCTATATACCACTGCGGGACATAACGGCCTGGATTCAATGTCTGAGATCTCAAGTAATTGAATAGCAATCCTCCCATAGATTACCAATATAAATTGAGATAAATACACAGAATGGCTCCCAAAGTCTCATCCGCCCCGAGAGCTGGATCCTCAATAATTCTTGAAGAATGAACTAGCTGCGAAGTATACATTTTCCGTGCAGAAGAAAAGTCAGAGCCTTCCGTGCCACGGCCGGGAGTCTGCAGGACAGGTCATAGCCGGAAGCCTACAATCATGTATGAAGACCAGATCGACCAATGGTGCGCCGATGAGATCCTTTTCGGTGGAAATCTTTCTGCATCACAAGCTACTTAAGGTGCAAACATAAATGGCCCAAACTCACCAATTGATAAATATGTCTCTTCAATCCCGTGTCAAATATTGATTTTTGGCTATTGACATATTGCCTACACAGCGCATAATATAATAAATGCTATATCATTAGTTATTATTACTGGGAAATGAGATGAATGTTGCCATATGTATCACTTGGAAGGCATTGATTAATGTATCCCGGTGTAATTTAAAGCCCTGCGTTAGTTTAATGCTCTTTTGGTGAGTTAGCATCGCATTGCATATTCCCCAAAATATCTTACGGCGCATTTATTTTCACAGCTAGACCTGAGCCGATATTGTATTTGGTGCGAACATTTACAGCAAGAGATGAGCCTAATGAATGTCACATTGGATTTTGTTGGCATGCATGGGTGGTTTTCCGATTCTGTGAAATCAGCACTGTGGGGTCACGGAGGCATGAAAAACCACTCACTAAAGTTTAAGCGGCCCGCCGAGCCGTGATCATTCAAAAAAAAACATGGTTTATTACCCATTTGATAATAAATTGTGTAATTAAGTCATCTCACCTGGGTATATGCAGGTGAGTTTCAACTTGACTTAGCTATGTATTATAGGGAGCTTCCCAAACCAAGTTATAAAGAGTTAAATCGGCCCTCCATTGGTTTAGCTCTATGGTCACTCTCCAACATGTCCTAAGACGTCTCAGTGGAAGATCCGCGCTTTGTGCCGGCTACGCTATGTACTCTTTGCCGTTAATTACTATATTTGCCCAAAACAGAGCTTTTTTTGTCAGCCACTCAAGCTGAGTCCACAAGTACATTACAGAAACACTTGGCTTTGTACCGTAATAGATGCTTGGCTCCTGGCACAAGTAACCTCTTCCATCCCGCTATGGTTTATGCCACCAAACAATTAAGATTTCATATGCGGTTTGAATTAGTAACATTGGTCGAAAACACATTATTCTTACTTATTTGAAAATGCCCGTAAATGAAGACAATCGTTGAAAGGATATTTCTTGGAGAAAACAGATTGACCAGTCTCTAATTTGCGACGTTTCAGAAATGAGGACAGTTTGGGCTGAAGAGAGGCTCCTAAAAAAACGTCCAAAGACCACATGAGTTATTAAAGGACTTACCGAGAGACAGCAGCTGGCGGTCTATTGCCCGGACCTGTACATAATGGGTTAACACGTGGGTTAGTCATTTCCATAGATAGAAATATGACATATTCACCTGCCATAAAGTAGGAATATCTTCTAAATCTGGCGCGGTGTGGGTGGAGGTTGTGACTATACTGCTGTATCATGAACATGTCCAATAATACATTAACTAGAAGAATCCAATTATTCTTCTTTTTCAGGGATGATATCTCTAACCTGCTCAGAATAATTGCATTATTTATGATCCTGTCCTGGTATGGAGGGAACGAAATTGCAATCTGGTTTTTATTTGCGAGCCGGGTGAGAGCTGAATACATTTGAAGGGTGAAATATGCTAAACTGAGCAAGCTGCTTACCACCAAATTGCTATGCATTGCTAAGAAAACAATCAGACAAAGCCGTGGCTCCATGCGCGAGCACGAAATAGCGCACAGCGTGGAAGCATTCAGGCATTGTGCTGCGATCACGTAGGGAAAATTGGGTATTTGCCCAGGACTGCTGTGGAAATCACAGTCATATCCCGGCTTAAAGATACATTTTTATAGAGGTGCGGAAGCCGACCATAACAAGCATAACGCAAGGGCTCAGCCTGGTTTGTAGGACCCACACGTGAGATGAGATGATGTCCTCCAGATCCACAGATCCTCCACCACGCGGCTTAGCTCCAACTCACACATCTCCCTTTTGATGACCCAAATTCAAATTTTAGGCTAAAAAAATAAAACACAGACATAAACAGGACTGGCCCCTTGAGTTTCGGAACAGACGCAAAAAAAAAAAAAACCCCAAAAGAGCTCATCGGTTCGTGGTCTGAGTTGAAAGAACTACAAGTTCAACTTGGATCTCGCCACCTTAACTCCCACATTAATGGTTTGGATTAAACAAAAAAACATCTCCATCCCTTTTAATAAAATGTACTCCTTTAAGTATAACCAAAAAAAGAGTAGAACATTGAAAGGGGTCATTAAAACCCCCCATTCATCTTAGGGACACTTGGGGGCCAAATATTTCCAACTGTTATTAACTGCTAACAAGTGAACTGGGTCACTCTCCGTTTTTTAGCAGCTAATAGAGTATTATTCATGTAAATGATTACAAAGTATCAACAACTGCTTTATTAGTAAATCAACACGCATGTTTTGGAGAAACATTTTGGGGGAAGAGGTTGTCCAATGTCCACAGATGAATATTTTTACAGACTTGCTTGTTTATCTATTGACCATGCGCTGGTATACTGGCTTATCCGGTTACTGTCCTCGCTCTAAATATAACATTCTGTTCTCCGAACTCTTTGCTGTAATTTTTCCATTACAAAACTCATCTTAGCCGTACGAATTCCATTCCGTGCGTTCCGTGTTCTTTTTTCCATGTGCTCCTTGCCTACATTTTCTAGAAAGTCCAATTGCTTTTTAATAGTCAGGGCTGATTTTTCCATTGAAGTAAACATTTCATGAAATTGGATGAAGTTTCCTCTAACATCGTACTTTCTAACGTTCCATATAGACAAAGATGGACACTTTGGTTGAGGTGGTGTGGTTGGTGGGGTGGCTATGATGCAGGGCTGAGGATGGGGTTGAGGGGTAAGGTTGGGCATTGGTGGCCTCTATACCCACCTGGGGTTATTATTTCTTACCCCTAACCGTGTGGAGGAAGAGGAAATACATGGTACTTGGACATCAGTGTCCTTCACAAGGCCTGTTGAACTCTTTGAGGCTCTTGGCAAAATGTCAATTGCAAAGCCTGTTGCTGTCAACCCCATGAGAAGTTTTCCTCTGTTAGCACCCCTAGGAGAGACATTTACCTACTTACCCTGCCCCATAGGGTGAGTAGTTATTTCACCCCAGTCAGCAGTAGGGGAGCACGTAGAAATCCCAAATCTCCTTTGCTTCATTCTACCCGAAGAGTAATTTAGCAGCATGAACATAAACATCAGAATCAATCAGACACCGGCGTGTAATTAAACAGTAAGCCTAACGCCAGCGTGACTGCAGGTTGTAAATCCAATCATCCCTCCCGTACTAGATGGAAATGAATGTATTTTCTTTGCCACTTACTGTTTTATTAGGTTAATAGGATTCATATTCTGTGCCCACACAACAGAAAGATTAGAATTGTGTTAAAAGCCCCAACGTGGAAGCTCCTTATTAATTATCTTATCTTAGGAGCATTAAAAACAGTGGTATGCCTGGAAAAAAATAGTGTTGGAAACAAATCTTGGTCCAAAACAAGGAAACAAGCTAATAAGAGGAAAGAAAGAAACATCTCTATGTAATGTCCTACTGTGCGGTGGGATTGGACTGGGATTTCTGCAGGGTGCCTTCCTATGTTCTATATGGAGGTAAATTTATAGTTGTGTTGTCTTTACAGGTTTTCAATGGATCTTGGAACAGACAATATGGATCTAATCTTAGTTTCACAACTATGTTTTTGTTAGGCTAATTTGTTTGGCCAGAAGATGCATTTACATTTTCTGTTTGTCTTCACAACTGATCCGCAACGCTCTACTCTCGATGGTGCCTTTATTCAACACCATGAATGATGAGGACAGACTGCACAACAACGCTGTCGCCTGGTTGATATGTGCAGGGGTCTCGCTCTTGGCAAATACATGGGGGATACTAAGTGTGAGTGCCAAACAAAAGAAATGGAAGCCCCTGGAGTTTTTAATTTGCACCTTGGCTGGAACTCACATCCTTAACGTGACCATACCTGTCACCATCTATTCTGTGGTCCAACTCCGCAAGCGCCACTCGGACTACGAGTGGAATGAGGGACTCTGTAAAGTGTTTGTGTCGACTTTTTACACCTTAAGTCTGGTGACCTGTTTTTCGGTTACATCTCTATCATATCATCGGATGTGGATGGTCCGCTGGCCGGTAAATTACAGGTACGTCTGTACTGAAAAGCTTTTATTATTTACAAATCCAATTAGCCCCCCCCCCCCAAGCTGGAGTTCTGTTTCATGTTACTCAAAGTTATATTTCTGTTAATGTAGAAATTTAAGTTTATTGGAATATGGGCAGAAATATACAATTTCTTTGTTATTGATTGTTCCATGTTAGTAGTAACGGTAGAACCGAGCTATTAATGTTTTGTATGTTACAACAAAAGACTTATTAATAGGCCAGGCTATAAATAGTCGCAGCAATAAATTGTCATTCAAAGCAGAGAGTTCTATGTTTATTTATGAGATGTAGAGACATAAAAAGCTCATATTGTTCCCCTGACCTTCAGCTCCAGAATAAATTCATGGCTTCGGATCTGGACATTTGTCTCCTTGAAATCATTTGGAAGCAGACCAGACATTGTCATGTTCTAGGTCATATTTTAATGTTAAAGGGGATCAATCATTAAAATCCACGTATATTCTAAATTAAATTAAAATCTATATTATGGAATTTACAAATTTCTGCACTTGTTTAGGTATCGCTACTAGACTCGTTCATTCGGATTCGTACAAGTTTTGTTACATTCGTTAATTGCTACAAACGTACAAAAGAAACGAAAACGAAGGAGAAAGCTTTAATTTTTTATTTACCATTGGTTGGTTTCTTCTCACGCTCTCTCAATATCTCCCCACCAACTGCCTCCGTGTCTCTGCTTCAAATTTTGTTACCTGCCCTTTTGATTCAGACGAAATTCGGAGGGCTTAAAATGAAATTCATTGTCACTCACTCTCTGCCAATCTCACTCACACTCTCTTAACGTCTCCCTGCCTTCTCCGACAATCACTTCTTCTTCTCCGCTGCCCCATCTCCTGCTTCTCCGTTGCTCCACCTGCATTATTCTCACCTCTTCAGAGGATTTCCACCACAGGACCTCTGCGCAAACCACATGGAAACCTCTTCTCCATAACTCCGATCAGGGGAGAGGTTGTCCCTGCGGTATCTTTGAAGGGTTTGCCCTGTTGCGGAAATACTCAGAAGTACCCAAGAGGTGGGAATAATGCAGGCTGAGCAGGGGAACAGCAGAAAAGGAGATAGAGCAGCGGAGAAAAAGAAGTGGTTGTTGGAAAACGTAGGGGAGACACGGAGAGAGAGAGTGAGATTGACAACGAATTTCATTTTAAGGCCTCTGAATATCGTCTGAACCAAAAGGGTAGGTAGCAAAATTTGTTTGTCCGACCAAAAAGGAAATGAAAAAGATCTCCAAATCATTTTTGGTCCATGTGCGCAAGTCTAATCTGTACTGTGTATACAACCAAGCTGAGATCTTCAGATAAAATGGTACACAATGCTATAAAATTTTAAGTTTGCTGTTATTCCGCTCTTTGTATTTTAAATCAGACGGAAACAGTCTTAGAATCATCATCCATGGTCAATCTTCAGAATCATTCAGATATGTAGTGAAACATCTTAATCATTGAGTAAGTCATAGAGAAAAAGTTCCAAAGATTCTTCCAAAACATCTTCACATTTTACAGTTAATGAATTACTTTATATATATAATGCTTGGTAAAGGAATGAATGTTGAAATATGTCATTCAAATGTATTTATTTCCATAGGCTGAGCAACACAAAGAAACAAGCAGTGCACACTGTGATGGGAATATGGATGGTATCGTTCATACTTTCGACCTTGCCCGCTGTCGGGTGGCACGACACGACTGAAAGATTTTATTCCCGGGACTGCCGCTTTATTGTTACCGAAATTGGACTCGGGTTTGGAGTGTGCTTTCTTCTTTTGATCAGCGGCAGTGTGGTCATGGGGGTGGTTTGCATAGCAATTACACTTTTTCAGACATTTTCTATCCAAACTGGGCAAAACGTTGATAAACATAAATTCAACGTACCTACTATTGTGGTGGAGGATGCTCATGGGAAAAGAAGATCGTCCATTGATGGATCCGAACCTATTAAGACTTCACTCCAAATAACCTATCTGATATCGGGGATTGTATTTATATATGACTTCTTGATGGGCTTTCCAATACTGGTAAGTGATTTCTATCTTCCATGGAGAAATACTGTAACTAGATAAATATCTTGTCGTTAAATGGTGACAAAAGAAATATGTTCTTGGTAATGTCTTCTATGAAAAGTGCAGGAAGGTCTCTACCATGGTTTCCTTCCACAGTCCAGTATGTCGGCCATTATGCTTAGTTACCCCTAATAAGATTGAAACGTTGATATTCTTTACAGATCTATTCAGATAATTCTTTACCGCTGAGGGAACTTGGGTCCATCTGTGTTATCCATGATTCCAATGAAGAGAGTTCAACTGGTAGACGCTAAAACCTGGGTCCCCAAAGAGCTATGGAGTGGCCATAAGATCTCCCCATTTGCCTCCTATGGTGTCCTTAAAGTCCTTTTCCGCTTCTATTTTGGCTTATGTTTGCCAACCTTCTTTCTTCCTTCTTGCTTTTGTTTTGTCCTCAATCTCTTTCCTGTCTGTCATCTCCTTATGTTCTACATCTCGATTCCCTGACTCCTCTTATATCAATATATTTATTGTTTACAAAATACATAAACATCTCATTTTTTGAGTTTGCTTGACCTATGCAGTATGCATTTTCACTGTATTCACACTTAAAACCAGTGAAATTTTGAATTTTTCTTTATGTCGCTATACTCATCCTTTTTATGGTTCTGTTGCTGATGATATTTTTTTGGTTCATATACGTTAAACATGAAATTGGAAATAAATCCCTCTTCTGTGTGTAAATTTTAAGTTCTTTTGCCTTCTTGTTTGTTTATTATTCCTGTTTTTTTGCTCTCTTTCTTAAATTATTTGTGAGGTTTAGATTCTTGCTCTAGCTCAGTTCATTCGATATATCCTAAGCTGACATTTCCACTTGAATTATACATTAGTTCATACAGTTTAAGATGAGCCTCCAAGTTTATATCCAGATCAGTTCGCCTGGAATGAAGACTACTGTGCAGGCCAGGCATTGGTTACAGAAGCTTCCATCCAAGAGGAATTGATACATTGTCTCCTTAGAAGAGACTGGCGGGTCTGGCATTGACTACACAACTGAAATAGGTTTATTAATCAACCCTTGTAATTACAATGGAAGTGTAGGAATCATATATGTGACCTCCATGATGTTGGTCCAGATAGAAGTGTAAGCGTCATATATGTGGCCTCCATGATGTTTGCCCAGATGAGACCCTTTGGCTCATCACCTGTTTTCTAGATTCTATTGCATAATTTTAAAAGGTTAGCCAACACAACTATACATTTTTGTTCAGTGCCATATTTCAATTGAATGATAAATTGTAGAACTCGTTAATTCAATGTTGTGATACAAAAGGACATATGAGACAGAGCCCATTCTATAGGCAGGATACACCAGGGAGAACGGGTCTATGCTTTGTGATATATGTGGAGGCATGGACCAGGGAAGGTTTAAAATGTATTTTACGTAAAAATAAACTGGACGATGGGCTTCAGGTACCATAAACTTGATTTTGCTCCCAGATTTCGTTTTCCCTTAGATGGCGGAAATGGAATATGATTACCCTAGTGTTGGACGCATCGGCTTGGACGTCCAAATAATAGATGTTTGTGGTTGTCATAGTAAAGGTTTTACTGAAGGAAGTAGTACTTACAAACACAAACTGGATACTCAGGGGTTAAAGAGCAATTCTGCTGTTTCATTTTGAGAGAGAAAAATAATAATCAGCTTTATGGATATCTCTGCCTGATTATGTCATTTTATTCTGGTAATAAATGCTGCGTTCCCCATTCTTGTGATTAAAGTGGAATTTATTTGTTCAAGGGAAACCTCTTGGATCTTTTGTCATTGCACGTCTCGGATCCGTTCTAATAAATGAATTAATGACAGTATTTCTTTGGGTTTAATGAGAAATTAATTAAGATGCAGCGTATGTGCATTTATTGTTCCTTGTGATGTTTTGAACTGTTAAACACATGCGCCGCTGCGGCTTCTCTCGTGATTATCTGATGTGATAATGATGAGTATGAAATAATCATTATTATGAAATAATGCGATTTTAATAGTTATTACTAGCTTTTTATGTGAAATCTAATGAAAGATGGCTCCGTCTCAAGGTGGTGTCTATCCTAGTTGTCAAACGGTTACAGTGCTGGGTACGTTTTATGTCTCCTCTGATATGTATTCATACAGTTGAAGGTAGGAGAAAAATGCCACAGAAACAGCATTTATGCCCAAAAAACATTCAGTTTTCAGTATATTCAGTTTCCGCAGGCAAAGGCATTCCCACGGGGGAAAAGGTGCAAAATAATATAATTCAATATTTCAAGGAACTTCCATAGGAGTAAAACATCTTTTTGGCTGCATCTACAATTGGGTTTGATACTCAAAGACCTTTGTGGATCGCACAGCAGGTCCGGACTGGCCATCTGGCAAAAAAAACGTAGGGTGCAGCCATGTATTTCGGCCGCAGCCGTTAGCTTTAAAGTGCCGTAGCTGCCCCGTCATCTCCAGTCCATCCCTGATATAGAATTTGAGAAACATCTTGAATGATTTTTTGTCATTTTGTAGTAATGTCCGATGACTTCAGGTAGGAGTAGGGTTCCATCAAATTTCCATCACTTGGCCATCCTTGTTAGTCCATCTTTCTACTTTCATGTATAGGATTCCCCGGTTGCTTGGTCTATGCTAGTAGTGGGCTTGCATTGGACTCAGGAGGTAGCCGCAACTTGGTCTGGCCTGATTTGGAGAATTTGGGCCACTGTTTCTTTTTAGTCTCTGCCATTACACTGAGCCGTATGCGCAGTTACCAGTATTCCGTCTCATGCCTTTGGGGCAGAAGGTGGCAATAATATCGATGGGGAGCAACGTTGTAGTGCCAGGTCACCAGATTTCATATGGCGGAATTATGACTGCAAAAATGTGACAATCTGTACTGCCCAGGGCAAGACCGGGAGGGATTCCTTGGCTGTGTCAGATTCTACTCTAGCCACCGGAATAAAAACAACCAAATAATATAGCTATTAAGGGAAATAAATGTGCTAACCCTGTATTTGCCACCCTACGCAAACCACTGCCATGTACTCCAGCTGTTTCAGCCTTATTGCCCCAGATCTCCGAGGTTTACCGAGTGCATCCAAGCAGAACCGAGTGAATAATTAAAGAGCAGCCCCTTAACCCCAGACAGATACAATTAAATAATGTATTCCTTGATACTTTATACTTAAACTCGCTAATGAAAGCCGTGCTTCGCATGCAATTTAAACTAAAATTAAATAAACCTTTCGTATGGTAATTTCGGCTTCTGCGTAACCTCCTTTTAATATTCTGGAACACAAAACACACAAGGGACTCATTTAGACAAAAACTGCCATGGCCGGGGCAAAAATGTTTATTTTTTAAAAATTAAATGTAATAATAATGTGTGTTTTGTCATTGTAAGATTATTTATACTAGTTATTCATCTGTATTTTTTGTGCTTTGTCTGTATTTAGAACGTCTGGTTCTGAAATATTAATTAAATCGGACAGGCTTGACTTCACCGCTTTTTTTTTCTTTTTGTTGTTGATCGTTCGTATTTTGGGGGGGGGTGGACCGGGGGGGGGTGAACAAAGAATATTTGGGAGTGGACGGGCCCATTTGTGCACTTGGGGGGGTTAATGAATCAATGATCTAGTACTAATGAAGACGTTTGTCACGTCCCAAGCATTCCATCCAATTCTTCTCAACGTTCTTTCAATAAGTTGCGTCATCTATATATTTATGTCATAAAAAAGAGCCGGTGTCGTGGACATGTTTTTAGTCGGATTCTGTGAGAAGCATCTTCCGGTCCGGAATTGAAATTTGGCCATATGTGTCCCCCTGCCAGCCGGCCAGCCAGCCAGCCCTTAGGAATCTTATCATCTGAATAATGTACGGGGAAATAAATCTATACTATTCTGAAATACCCGTGTAAGGGTCTGACGATATACACTCGCGGGCGCCTGTCGCTTTAAATCTTCCCATCACGGATCGCAGTAATATCCGTGGCGGCTGGAAATTCCCACAGGGGGGGAAGCGGGAGGAAGTAGCGCGGTTTCAATTAAAGGCCCACGAGTGACAAAATTAGCAGAAGCTATATCAGCATTCCGAAAAATAACCAGGATAATGGAAATAAGGCTATATTCCATTCTAAATACGTTAACGCATCATAAGAGATGAAGGAAAAGCATGAACATAATGATCTAAAGCTCTTATCGCCAGCGGTGGCTTCTTCTGTAGACCTCTTTTAATCGTATGATTTATATACACAGTTAATTTATATCTATTTTGGTGAGTGATTAATTATGGGTGTAGAATGGTCCTACGTGTTCTAATTTGGTCTCACGGGACATCCGATACCCAAGGATGTAGCCTTCAACACTGGAACATTAATCATGGCTAAGCTCTACCTTTTGACGTTTCCCAGAACCCTTTGCAGGGGCGGAAAATAGCAATCTGTACAGAATACTCTGTTTTCTTTTCACATTGAGTGACGATTTTTGTTTGTCGATATCTGCTGATGCTGTAGTAGATAAATAGTAAACTTTGGTATCTTAATAAACTAAAAAAGATTTTCTCACCATGTAATACGGCGTGATGTTGGACTATACCGATTCGATGGATAACAAGCTGCCTTATATGTTAGTTGAGTTCTGGTTCTAAGCTTTTGGTACAGCGCTGAGATGGCATCACGTTTTCTTACGTTTGCCTGTTGGAATTAAATAAAAATACATGAGTATTTGACAAAAGAAAGTGTTTAACAATCCATAAACTCTACTGAAAGTCCAGCTCAAACTTAGATACTTGCCCTTTCTGTATAAGGAGATGATGATGTCATGGGATGTGATTCCATGCTTCAATCCAATTATTTTAGGGATTGCATGACATCATTAGCTTGTTCTGACCCCTTGATGCCTCACTAATTGTTGGGATGCATAATGCCCATTTCGCAGTTTTTGTTTTGTTAATAATCCAGAGGAATCCATCATGTATAGACGCAATATAAGCAGACATGACATCATATAATGTACTCCTCTATTGGCTCCTCTATTAACTTTGTTGAGGTGTTCCATTCTAAAACTAGTAACATTAACAAAGGCCATGGTCACATTTCTTTAATGTCTGTTTTCTTGCCACACGACCCATGCCATGATAGTTGTGTTCCTTGTCTTGTGTTGTCCTACTCGCCATCTCCAAATCACATCTCTTCATGATGTCTCGGGCCTCTCTCAGTCGTCAAACCGTCTCTTTTCTGTTATTGTTCAGGTGTCTGCTCTATGTGTAGTGGTGAGACGTTTACATTGATTGAATGCTCTTCTCTTCAAGCCTGTCGGTAGGTGTTTTCTCCGTACATACTTATTTTGACAACCATTTTCCAGCCTGCCATTTTTGTTTACTAGTAATGGAGGAAACGGGTGATTTCCTCTACTGAGCATTTAGCAAGATTATTTATCGTTAACGTTATTTGTGGGATTCTATCCCATCATCTTCCAAGTATCCATTGTATTTGTCCTGGTTTTTTATTGTCAAAATAACCTAATGGTTTGTAATGGTATACTCCATAAAACTCAAATAAAACGAGTTCCTTGTTGTTAAAAAAGATGCATTTTACCTACAGGCAGCTTTAATAAATACGTTTAATTCTGCTAAAAGCTCTGTAGGTGTCTCTCCAGGGTCGAGTGAATTTGTATGTATGTAACGTTACCAAACACTTTTACTTATGGCTGTCTTTAGTGCTAACATTGCCTTTGGTAAACCTCTGCTTGAGGGTTGCCGGCGTCAAATTACAGCGTGGCGGCGTAACCTGCATTTTATCATCTATAGAAGGAGTATTTTATCACCTCAGGGGTGCACTGAATAGGCTTTGATCATTTTTATTCCATTTGGAACTCGGTACCATCGCTTTTACAGCCCCCGCTGGCGGATCGTGGAAAAGATGACTCTCTAAACATTCTAGAGCTGGTTGAGCTGGTATTCAAGCGAACTGGTCAAAAGTGCCGTTTTTTTATCTGTAAAAAAGGTTATTTCTATAATTTGTATTGGAACAACTGGGGTATTGATTGAACTATCTGCATTGGTGTGACCAGATGTTTTGGGCGTCCTTGAGGATCATGGGGATCATTGATCACGTTGTCTTCTCTTAGTATTTAATCCTTGGAAGTGTCCCAACGCACCAAACAAAACCTGTCTGAAACCCCCATCCTATTAGAGAAAATGTTTTATGGCGTTCTGATTAGTTTTACAAGGGCAGCAGTAGAGGTGGTGCAGGTCATTGGGGGTCTTTGGAGCTCCATCTCATTAAACTAGACAAGGAGCCTTTGAATGTTATCATTCCATCTTTGTATAGGGTGGGAATCTCTGTTTGGTGTCCAAACCAAGGGCTCCTTGAGAAATGCTTTGAGAAACCTTGTCTATAACTCAACATTATACAGCAAGGGATAATATTTCACGCTTACATTTCTGAATTCTGAGGCATATAGCAATGCTTTAAGACTTTTTCTTTCAGGGCCACCGGTCACCAGGCAGTAGAAGAAGGTATCATCTGCTTGCAGAATGTGTAACATTGTTAAATGGCGTATGTGTAACCATTGTTGAGTTATGATGAAGAAATATCCAACACTTCATTTGTATAAATAACCAAATGTACCAAAATTGGGTTTGGTCTCTCGGCAGAAATCATATTGGCAGAGACATGGTTGTGGTTCTCAATGATATTGTGGTAAATACATTTATAGCCGACCTCTGGACTGTGTGTTAAGGCACCCCCAACACCCTGTGAGTTAATGAATGTTACACGTGTAGAGACAATGGGACGTAGAAGAACACTCGTATAGAATCACATGAGAACATGATGGCAGTGACTCATAGAACAAATAAAGGACATCGTTTATTAACCCCTTGAGGACTCATCATATAAAGCTAGCACCATTATCACTCTTTTATTGTCACCTCCACAAATCCCTCTGAGGCGTGAACAATATTTCCTTTTGATTCCATATATTCTGTTAATTTCACAATCACTATTTTGGGGTCCAAATACCAGCAACCCAACCCGATTGGTGTGATGGCTTCTTAAAGAGTAGACAAGCTTTGCACTAATCATAAATGTATATATATATGTGTGTGTGTGTGTATATATATATATATATGTGTGTGTGTGCGTATATATATATGTGTGTGTATGTGTGTGTGGTGTGTGTATATATATTATGTTGGTGTGTTGTGATATATATGTGTGTGTGTGTGTTGTCGTGATATAAGGTTGCGTGATATATATATGTGTTGTGGTGGTGTGTATATATATATATGTGTGGTGTGTGTGTGTGTATATATATTGTGGTGTGTGTGTGTATATATATGTGTGTGTGTGTGTATTATATGTGTGTGTGTGTGTGTGTGTTATATATATATTACTATGTGTGTGTCTAGTGTTGTGTGTGTATAATATATATTAAATATGTTGTGTGTGGTATATATTATTAGTATGTGTGTGTGTGTTATATATATATATGTGTGGTTCTGTGTGTGTGTGTATATATATATGTGTGTGTGTGTGTGTTGTGGTATAATATATGTTGTATGTGTGTGTGTGTGTTATATCTGTGTTGTGTGGTGTGTATAATAATAATATTGTGTGTGGTGTGTATATATAATATATGTGTGGTGTTGTGTGTGTTGTGTGTGTGGTGTAATATATATAGTGTGTGTGTGTGTGTGTGTGTGTATATATAATTGTGTTGTGTGTGTGTGTGTGTGTGTGTGTATATATATATGTGGTGTGTGTATAGATAATAATGTGTGTGTGTGTGTGTGTAATATGTGTGTGTTATAGTATATGTGTGTGTGTGTGTTGTGTATATATATATGGGTGTGTGTGTGTATATATAATATTTGGGTGGTGTGTATATATATTATAGTGTGTGTTGTGTGTGTGGTTGTGTGTGTGTATATATATATTATGTGTGTGTGTGGTGTGTTGTGTGTGTATCTATATTAGTGTGGTGTGTGTGTGTGTGTGTGTGTTGTATTATATAGTGTGTGTGTATGATATATGGTGTGGTGTGTGTGTGTGTATATATATGTGTGTGTGTGTATATATATGTGTGTGTGTGAGTATACATGTTGAGAGATTTTCAGTAGGAATTTCTCACTTGATCTATTTTTACAGCTGCTTTATTATTTTAAGACTTGTAATAAAAACAAAAGGATTGGAGGTGGCAGCTGGCTCCAAGGTGTTGTTTTCCTCCAGCGGATATGTGATTATTGCTAAGACTGTGTGTTATGTTTCCAGAACAGCCCAGATCTATGAAGTCTGGCGACGAGAGTACATAACTACCAGGGTCCGAACTAAGCTGATCACTGCAATAGCGTATGTTTGACTTTTGTTATTGGGTTGTGGTCTTTGATTATTTAATAAAATAATACTCCAATGATTGGTATATAACATTAATGTTACAATACACCTTCCAAGGGACATCACTTCTTGGCTTCTGGCTTGCCAGTGGCTTGTCTTGTTCTCACAAGTCTTCTCCATACCTGGGAACTTCTCCGAGAAGGCCCACCAGGAGCCCTTCCCATTTCTACGATGGTGGCTTTATAAAAAGGGAATAGTAGCCCTGCGCGGAGGCGGGGCTTGATGCACAAAGGGGTGGGGCTAACCGATTTAGAGAGAGGGTTGTAGGAGGGAAGTGGTCAAGGAGTGGGCACGGCCAAAGACCCGGGGAAGTAGGGCTTCACCTGTTGACTCCAGGTCAAACCTGGAGTATTCCTAGGAATAGCTATTTATATCCAGTTGAGAAGGGTGAATTTCAGTATTGTAACCAATAGGAATTCATATGATATATAGGGGTATATTTATCAGTTTATTGGAGCAAAATTGGAGGAAATGTGATTGTTTTATATGTGGCGAGCCCCTACCTATACAGTATATGTATGTTTAATTTATATATATATATCATTATTATTATTATTATTATTAGAGCTTGGGAAAGAATTCAGTGTCCAATTTGGAAAACTTTAAAACACATCTAAAAGATTCCTATAAAGATAAAATATTTTTACCTTTTTTTTGCTTTAATGTATGGTAAAACTTCTCTTTTGCAAAATGAGCATTTTGTTCACACATTCTCGCCCCCTGTTAGCGCAAAATGTCTTCTACCTTTTTATATAAATGGAACAGATTTTATGACAGGTCTTTAGATCCGTTTTTAGATTCAAGCAAAAAACAAGGCAGGGAGGCTAGCCGCGTTCTGAAATAACGACGGGAGAGGTAGATTAAACGGCATCAGCAAGGGATTGTTTTTATTTGAAAAAGGATACATTTCTATAATAGAAACATAGAAAAATAGATTGCGATAGCGGAGGAGAAGCAAATGGCCCATGTACCCTGCCGTTATAGAAACACGATTTACGTATTCATTCCTTATGGTAGCTTTGTGTGTATCCCAAGCTATATTAAATTGAAAATTCCTGTACTGTGATTGGCTATACCACCCCCACCGGAAGGTTATTCTATGTATCTACTTTATCCCTTCCACCTACTAACTCCAAATGGCATCCTCCAGTTCTTTTATTAAAAAGAAGCTTCCTTCTTTGACTTTACTGAATCCCTTGATCTATTGAATGGTTTTGATGATATCTCCCCTCTATTCACACAACCCATTATTGTTTGTAAGTCTTTCCTTGGTAAGGCTTGGTAAGTGGCCCCGACTTTGAGTTCCTTGTGTATTCTGTATGTCTTTGGCCTCCAGAGGCCTCCAGAAGGCAAAGAGGCCCCTGTTCTTGTGAGCTTACACTCCGCTACTATCTAGTAATGATCTAAGCACAATCTAATAGGAATAGGGTTTCAAATTGTGTTGAATTCTTGGCTTTGATGCCTGCATAGAGGGCAATTTCCAGATGGGACCCATTGAGCTCAATCAATATAACTCAGGTAAACTCACCTGTATGCAAGCAGAGCTGCTCTGAAATCCTAGTCTACAGAGCAACATGTTTTAATCCTTTTATGTTGTGTAAACTTACAAGTTGTTCTGATCTTTTTGATTGTTTGATAACTTCTTTGATAACTTCATATTCGGGGAGGCATTTGGCGCGTCGGTTCTACCTTCCTTGGTTTCTGCTGCTTTGACACAGTTTCTCTTCCGCCTGAATGCACATCGCGCGGTTATTCTTTATTTCATAGCATGCGTCCTCAGCTGTTTCAGAAATAAAATGTGCCGCCGTATTGTGTGCCTGACGGTGAGAGCCTTCAAAACAAATGCAAGAAAAACAAGGGCTTGGTGGGGTAGTTTGGGAAATTGCCGCTCTGGTTTAGAAAGGAAAACGGGGGATATTTTCAGCAGCAGATGTGATCAGCGTGAACAGCAGCCCTACTGCATGTTCTTTCGTCAGACATTTCTTTCCTTTTTATTTTTCTTATTTTTGTTTCTTCCCTTCTCTCTCTCTCTCTCTCTCTCTCATTTTAAATCCTTCTCCTCCTCTCATTCTAGCTTTTTCTCTTCTTCCTATTTCTCAATTTCAAGAATTATTTATGATTTGTGTGTTGCCAGGGTAGTGTAGCTCCTTCTGTTCCCTTTTCCCTTGTGTGTATATATATATATGGTATATATATATATATATATATTTAAAAAAAAATTATTGCAGAGTATACAGTGATACCTTTTTTTAATTGAACTAACATAATATTTAAAAGTCAAGCTTTTGAGAGTTATCCTCTCTTCATCAGGTCTGAAGCAATACTGGTAAAGAGAGGATAACTCTCGAAAGCTTGTCTTTTTTTTACATCATGTCTACTGGACTATATATATATTTATATTTATATTTATATAACATTTGTCTGGATAGGGAGGGTTGATACTCTTGAAAATTCATCCTTAAAATGAATGTAGTCCAATAAAAAGGTATTTATTTATTATTATTATTATTATTATAATATTACAGGAATGGCTACTATACCTGATGATATACATTGTATCCAAAGCGTGGGGTAATAACTCAGTTGCAATGTTTGAAAAACCTGGTATTATTACAGGATCCAAATATAGTAACAGAAAATCAGCTAAAACTTTATTTACTAATAAAAAAATCCAGGTTTTGTGATAGCAGGAAAGCAGAGGCTGCCATCCGCTGTTAGTGACTGGTAATGCAAAGCCTTTCATGTATCAACCGATCCTACTTTAACTGATACGAGAACAAAGAGTATCTTTATGATCTACCCTACAGTGGATCACACAGAACAGTCCGAGATTTTATGGCGCTTGTATCATCGAGACAAAAAATCTCTTTAGCATAGTTACTTAATCCTATCACAAACACAGCAAAGAACCAAAATACATGGGATATTGCTTCTTCACCACCAACAACCACAACTGTTTATTCAACCTTTCATTGACCACATCTGGAATGTACAGCTGATGTCTCTTTAGATGTCCATAAGGATGCCCGGGCTCGTTGTCGCACTTGAGAAGAACCCCAAGAGATCCCCAAAGGCAGAACGTATGACACAGGGCAGGTTACAAAGATAAGATTAAAATAAGTTATTAAGATTCTGTTCCTCTGAGATTTAGCTGGTCTCATACATTTTTGATGCAATCTCTTGAGGTTCCTCTCCAAGTGTGAGTCTAGAAGCGGACCTCCTTGGTGTCTTGTCTTGAAAGGAATAGCCGCTATGGCCCCCTGTCAAGGCAGAATAGTATGTCTGGGTTTTAATGGACTCTTGTTAGGAGGTCACATAAAATATGTTATTAAATCTTGCAGTATTATAACAAAAGAAAGATATCTCTTATAAGTTTTGTTGGGCAAGTGGACATCAGAGCTATAAGTCTAAGAATGCCCAAAATGCCTGACATGATTGTATCGTTCCAGAAGCTTTAACAATATCCACAACACTTCTGTCGTTTGTTTTTTGCAGGTGGTGAGCTTTGCCAGCTTGAAGTTTGACACGTCGTACGAGTGGATGGTGCTGTGCGTTCTCTGGTGCACCGTAGTCCAAGCTCTTCTTCTCCCGATGTTCCTGTGGGCCTGCGACCGATACCGCTCGGACGTAAAGGCCGTCTGGGACAAGTGTATAGCGGTTATGTCTAATGATGATACGGACGAAGGTAAGGGCCAGATATCTTCAGGCTTTGGAAGAACTTGACCTGGACCTGACTCATCGCGTTAAACAATCTTTCTGTATGTGGTATTCATTTGAAATGATTCATACATTTGTTTTTTAATCATTTTACTTATAAATTCACAATTTTTCCTCCTGTCTCTGTACTTAGGATATAATATTGTCTACCTTGCATCAAACTTCATCTTTCGGCTACTTGTTTTGCATCTTTGAAAATTATTTTAGAAGCATGGCGACCATATGGTGGATATATGGCTTAGTTACTGGTTCGTTACTTTAATGGTGTAATGCGGATATTATAGCCAACAATTTTTCCTTCTTAAGTGTTTATCTATACTTAAGACAGGGAGAGAACCCAAGAGACTTCAGGGGTGGGTGAGATAAAGCGGTGGGTTTGCCGTGTTACTCCCCACAAGGAGATTAAATGCTCTGGCCTGATGTCTCTGATTTCTGAAGCTTCCTCGTTAAATCCTAGATTACCAAGCGTTCTCATCTATTCTTTAAAAAGCATATTGTGTAGGGTCAGACCTCGCTCCAGTACACGCCCATGGGGAGTGCCATGGGAGGAACCTGGGCAGGAACAGGTGTGACCAAATACATTTCTACCCGCCCACTCGGAGCCCACAAGGGCCCAGTTATTATGTCTGGTTCCGTGAGCCTGTGGCAGAACCCAGGGTTCCCCAGTATACTTGTGTGTGGATGATTACTAATTCACGGGCTCCAGATCACGGTACATATGCCCCGCGGTGCCTGCCTATAGCATGATGAGCCCTTTTTTATCAGGGGAACCAGGTAGCAGCTGAAGTCATCTTATGGATAACGACCCTCCGTGTGTTTCCTATGAGTTCGCCTAACATTTGCTGTGTGTTGTCTGTAACAGATTAAATCTCCTTGCAGATCACAGTCCAGACGGTGGCATCCACTCTGATCTCATATATGAAAGGCCGTATGATTACAATTATGGAGGTGACATTATGGCCATGGAACGTATTACCAAGTATGACATTTCAGCGTTAGAAAGAGGAATTCCGCACATTTATCCAACAAAAGAAATCCAAGATGATAAAATGCACTATCTTCAGGTGAGGAAGTCAGCATATGTCCAGCTGCCATTTAACCTCAACAAAATAGCATTGATGATCTGCAATATGTATGTATTTTGGGCTAGAAGTATCCCACTACCCATTTCCCAGGCTGTTTTCCAGGAGCCTTTGCCTCCCGTTAGTTATTAGAGGTGGGAAGGGATGGAACCAGGTCAGGGTGGTCACAAAGGGGCAAATCCATCTTACCATAGATAGGAAACTGATCATTAGCAAGACTAGTAGAAGGTTAAAAGTTACAACATCACTTGCGCCAACCAGAGATCACCAGCTGCGATACCGATTGTCTCTAAAGCAGTTGTGAAGAGTTCCCGGGTATACCCACCGTGCCTTAAAATAAATAAATAAATCATTGGAAAGTCCACATGGACATAGGCAGGATGGTAGAAGCTTGAGTAGAACTTTGTAAGAGATGCTCTGAGCTAACATTTACTTTGTGCAAAGCTCCAGACTCTGGCTCTGCCCCACCTTGGTTCATATTTACCCAAACATATACATACTATATAAAAATGGATGACTGGGCCACAGAAAACACTACTTCATAGCATATTTTAACAAATGTTCCCCACCTTTCCCTCTTTAGGAAGGATAGTCTCTCCTTTGAACCCATGACATTGTTGTGTTCTAGGAGCTCACAGTGTTGGGTGTAAATGTTTTACAGCCCTAAACAGTTCCATCACCCAACAAAGGAACCTCGCGAAACATGTTCCTACGTAAAATTATCCAAATAAAGCACATTATTCTTTTTCCAAATGTTTCGATCAGTTGTATAAGTCCTAATTGGTCACAAAACAACATGAAAAGTACTGGTAACACTTCGCTTAAAACCGAAGCGCTCCTCCCTATGGTCATTTGAGATGTTGATTGTTGTGTCCTGGTGAGCGGAGCATGGAAAGTAAGATTTGTAAACTTTGATAACATGGTTTTAACAGCTCACAATCTGGGAAACCCTCCTACCGTACTTGAATTTGGGTTCAAAAATAGAGGAATAAAAAAAAAAGACCATACACTGTTTGTTTAGTTGATAATTCCTGTTAAATAATTTCCTTACGGTTAAAATCCAAAACTGGTATCTTCACGTTGCGTTACAGTTTACAGATCCTATTTCTGAATGTCTCACCATGATGTTTTGTTCTGTTATTATTTTTAGTATACATGATTAGTATGCTGGGCAAAATGAAGAATGACAACACAGAGGGATTAAACTATTTACACGTAATAACTTTTATACTTAAGAAAATCTCAATTATTTTCCTAATCGGTGAAAAGTCTTTTTTTTTTAATGTTTTTTTTTTTTAAGGAATATTTTTGTATGGCCTATTTGCTTGCACTGTTGCTGCTCTTATGGATTGTTTTTTAACTTTTTTACATTTTTTACATTTTTTTTTATTTAATTTTTTTTATTTATTTTTTTTTTGCTTGGCAGGGTCAGAGAACAGGAATCCAATATTGTAGATCACCAGTAATTCGGTCTTATGCTTTCTGAATTTCAGATTGGTCTCTTTCCGCCAACATGATGCCTAGTGAATTTAAATTGGGGCAGCTTCCAGTGCAAACAAACGCAAAACCCACCCGCTTCTATTGTATTCCCCAGTCCTTGTAATCCGCAAGAGTTTTCCGAGGAGCAGCGCGGCCTCTCTTTCTAGCAGCGGACACATTAACCACAATTTTCTTTGTCTTTAGGGTTATTAAAACTCTCAGACTTGAACTCATTTTTTTTTTTCAACATGTGCGTTCATTTTATTTCTAATTTGCATGTATTGGTGTGCCGTTATCTTGTATTTTTTTTGACCAGTTCTACATCTGGCTTGGGTTGTATGAGAAAAGCATATTGTGATTGCAAGCATTGTTACTAACATTACATTCAAATTAATGGAGAACGGAGAATTTTAATGGAGAATTTTTTTCTGGCACAGTATTATGTCCAGAAAAAAAACTAAAAAAATTTGGTTTTTTTTCCAAATCAAAAGCGGTATATATCTAAATATCCGAGGCTTTACCTATACCTTAAGTAATGACTCCTTCATGGGATTCTTTTTTATTATTTTATTTTATTGTAAACCGGTGTCCTTATTACATGGGGCCAACACACATACTTTTTCTGGATATTAATAGATCATCGAAAAACATACAGGTTTTCAAGATATATTTTCCTTATATTTGCTGAATTACTTATAAGTTAATTAAGGCTTTTCATATTTAAATAAATAAAAAATAACAATAACAAGTAAATTAGAAAAACACCAAGCCATGATGTCTTATGGAGGTACTTTATTCATTTTTATTTGCTTTTTAATTTTTTTATGTTTTTTTGAAGACACTTTGAAAAAAAAAAGATTAAGGGTCATTCTAAATTTCACTTGATGTGTTTTAGGTCCCTCCAACAAGAAGGTATTCACATGACGAAACAGACATTTGGGCTCCCGGACAGATTCCCGCTTTCCTTCATACCTGGGGTTCTGCTGAAGACATGGCCGCAATCTCATTCTTCACCCTGCCGAGACGCGAAAGGAGGAGCAGCTTGGCGTCGTACCACGAGGAATGTAACATGCCGTATCGGAAGTGCCGCAAATCGTCCGAAAGCCTCATTTCACTGAAACACTTTACCTTGGAGGAACTGTACAAAGAAAATTATAAATGCTTTAGTCGGGAGGAGATTGTCAGTTTTATTGATGAAACCCCCCTTCCGAGTCCTCGGAAAACCGCCTTGAGGTCTTCGTCGGTCTCCTTAATACCGGACAGTTTGCAACATCAGACAGTCGCCCACTTTGCTCTCACGGACTTTGAACGGGAGCCACAAGTCTTAAGACGATTGTCGTCCCACGGAAAAGGTTGCACGCTCAACGTGCCTGGTCACCTGAGACCTCACGATGAACACAAGAGGTTCTACACGGAAGGACACCGGGGAAACCGTAGTGGTCAAAGACATCTTCAAAAGATGGAGTCTCAAAGGTTGGACGAAATCGCCGCAGAAAATTCCGCCAACGCATGGACAGAACAAGAAAACCAACTGAACGTGCAAAGCAAAGAAAGCACAAACAGCTATTTAAGTTTGCCTTCTGCATCCTCTGGCTATATAACATTCAATTCCGATTCTATCGGTTCTACTTCCTAGGGGTGGGGGGTGGGGTAAAAAAAAAAAAAACTTTAGGATTTAAGATATGTCAGGATATTTAATTTCAGGGTTTAATATTTTTACGCTTGTCTTTTTGATACCTGGAATTGGAATTCGAACCAAAGAAGAAACTGGTATTTTAAATTGTCAGACACACAAATTTTATCTTTGTGGATTTCTTACAGGGTGGGGGGGGGATAAAAAAAAAAATTAAAAAAAAATATTCAGGAAATCGAATCTGCACAAAACATATTCAATGTTTTCACGGTGAACAAACATGGCGGTTAAAAAAGAGGTTTCTACTCGTTATTCTGGATATTTCAATAAATATACGGAATTTATGCCTTTGAGCTCCGAAGAATTATAAAAAACAAACAACACATTATCTCCAAAAACATCATCAATAAACATAATTTATGCATGCATATGTATCGCTCAAATCACGCTCTCTTGGTGGCTTTTTTTATTATATACACCCTACAATTTTCTATTACGGAAACAAATTGTGCTCTGTGTGGTTTATACGGAATATCTGAAATGATTGCTTTTATATAAAATAATAGCGTTTCCTCCAGTTTTCTTTATTAAGTTTTAATGTATTGTATTTTTTTTTTTCCGTACCGTATCATATCACATCTTACATACAACTCTAAGAATATGTGTCCCTTTACATATATGATGAGAACAGATGTTACCTGTATGAACATTTCTCTCCTCGCAGGAAGAGTGGATTATTAGATTAGTTTTGAGTCTGCGATTTGTGTATTTGTACATGTGCATTTTTATTTTTTTCGCCATGCATATCTCCCAGAAAATAAATGATACATTCTTTTAAAAACAACATTTTATTTCAATGTTGATTTTTTTTTTAATTTTAAAATTCAGATACATGGATATTAATTTAATAAGCTAATTATATTAAATGTTGTGCTGTTCCGAAACTAAATAAGTAGAACATAAGTTCTAGATTTATAGCTTTAATGTTGTGTTTCTGCTCACAGTTTAAAGAATACACATGCGCATACGCTCACTCATTCATTCGCATTCATTCTCTCCCACACTCTCCCTACCTTCTTCCCCATCTCCACCTCCCTCATGGCAGCGGTTGTCGGAGAAGGTAGGGAGAGAGTGAAGAAAAAAACGCTGAATTTCCAATAAAAAGCTGGAGCTTTCTTCTTCATTTTCGTTTGGGTTCCTTCCTAGTTTTTGGACATTTGTACAAATT
Source organism: Spea multiplicata (assembly GCA_009364415.1). Lineage (NCBI taxonomy): Eukaryota > Metazoa > Chordata > Amphibia > Anura > Pelobatidae > Spea > Spea multiplicata. The sequence goes on along the minus strand of VKOC01002527.1, from coordinate 63,164 downwards.
AATTAATTTAACAAACTCATTCAAATGAGGAAAGACAGTATGATGCTGCGATCATAGAGCATATGTAATGCTTAAAAATAATCATTTAAAAAAATATTATTAACAGACATGGGTTCTCAAGATCAGCTTAAGAATTCGTTAAAGGTGCCGTTCCGCTTACACAATATCTAAATATCTTTCTCTACAGGAGGGCAGCTATCTTGACTACCTGTTCTCGGGCTCTACCGTGATTATTCCTTCCCATTACGTTTTTCCCCTCTTTTGCCAATCTTTTAAATGTGTTCAGCTTCACTAAAGTCTTATAGTCCGTTAGATTTAACGAAGACCAAAAAGCTTTTAATATATATGATTTTAAAGCCCCCCTCCCTGGTGCCCACACAGCCCCACCAGTGAAGAATGAATATAAACTCCATAAGTACTTTAATAAACATTCTTTAGCTCAAAGAGAAGAAAGGGGTTTACCTTTAGGAGAAGTTACAGCTCCAGAACTATTTGGCATTGCCCTTTTAATTGTGTCGATTTCCATTTAGTCTTGATGGTACACTGTAGTTGGCTGGTTTTCTTTAACGTAACTTTCTGACTCTACCAAAGAATGATATATAGATCCGTTTTTAAGTTGATGCTTTTTTTTTTCAAGGCATGGTTTCTTCAACAGTGAGAGCCACAATATTTCGCTTTTCTGAAACGATAAGGAGCTGATATTTGTATCATTGTGAGGCTGTCGGGAATGACAAGCGGTGGGCGTCCTTACTCTTATTAATTGACACATTTCTATGCCGAATAGCTGTTATCATCTCTAAAAAACGAGACTGATGCATAAATAGTTTATTCATTAACTTGCATTCTAACTCAGAGCTGCCACTCAGCTGTCCGGAAATAATATAGCGGATGAGGCTGCGCTAGCACATTCATGACAGTGTCTGGTTTCATGTCTTATAAGAAGGCTTGGGACTTGTAAATTGGCTTTGGAAATGTAAAAATGTATGATGTACGCATGCAGGAACAGACTGAGCAGTAAGTTTGCCCTGGTACGTGGCTAATAAATATCATGCGCATCCCGCAGGTGGTTTGACGGTTTGTGAGAGTCACTCCTTGGTGTGGTCAGTGGCCAGCCCGGTCCCATACATGTGGCGCTCTCAATAACTAACACCCATGCCGTATTGTGCCATTTTCCAATTAAAGAGACCCTTCCACCATACAAACTGTTACGCGCCAAGCTTTGGTATAATAAACCTCCCAAATATCCCTCTTTATGCAGGACAGTCCATTTTGGGAACCCAAACCCCTGTGACCCCCTTTCTTTCTCTTGATGCCTCTCTTTTCCAGGAGCTCCGAATGTTTGCTGGGTATCACAGTGTTATACCCCCTTTGGCCAGTTGGCATGATATGGTATGATGTCCATTATTTTTCCCATTTGGTGGAACTTTTTACTGATGTTTAAGTGAAAAGGTCTTTATAATTAATATGTGAAATATGTCTATGTTTTAAGAGTGAGATTGGTGATCAGGATGGAGGAGAACTGACCTGCAACTAACCTGGTTGGCCAGCAGCTGGCGCTCTAACCTCAGACTCATATTCAGCGTCATGTCTAAAGTGCCCAGGAAAGGCACATCATGAATAAAGAAGGTAGACATTTAAGTAAAGAAAAGCAAGATGGAGGTTAGATCTCCCAAGACATAATCTATGTCATATGTGGAGCCGCCACACCCCCCCATCTAAATCCCAAGCCTGTATGCAGATTTTATAGCACTAGATAAATGTCGCTAAACCCAGCTATACACTCAACTGTTGTGGTTCTGGTTATTGTGGTTGATTCATTGTGTAGACAATGGCGGTGATGATAATGCACATCTACATAGACTGCTAAACTCACAGGAAATATTATTATTTATTCTTTTATGTAGCGCCATCATATTCTGTAGCGCTGTACAATGGGTAGACAGGACATAACATGTAGTATGTAACATAACAATTAGACTTACAGAGACAACAGGTGAGGAGAGCCCTGCACACAGGAGCTTACTCACATTCAGCCCTCTCGCTGTGAGAGAACTGAATGTTAGGAGCTTTGTGTAAGATATTAAAGAATCCAACAGTGTAGGAAGCCTTTGTAGCAATCATGTCATATATGACATCAGAAGAGGGGATACAGTAGCATGTAACCCAAAAGTTATTTTAGTTACATGTTTCGCTTGGGATCTTGCTACATGATATCATGCAAGGGACCATCTTTTTCATAGCTGAATGACCATGATTTGAGGTCTTCAAAATGTTTGTAGCCGTGTTGCGTTTTAACGCAAAATCGTTACCCAAATCTACTTTTAAAGAAGCAGCCTTTCCCATTTTCCTTCCTGTGCTCTGTTAGACTGACCGACCTTTCGAGTATCAGAACATTAAATACATGGGGACTACCAAACAAACGCCTGATCATGTACACCTGGGGTTAGATCACCAACCTCAAATGCCCTTTATCCAGAAGCTGGCGGCCACTGATCTATGGCCATTCCCTGCGTCTACAATGTGAACGGCACAATGCTGATTTAAGTCAGATGAAAGGACCTTGCTGGCAGCTCCAAATAAAATGTAGCGTTACCTGAGATCATTGAGAATCCTTTGAATCATTTTCTCTGAATTGCTTTTCTGGGTTTCTAAACTCCAAAGATTTTAAATGTTTCAACAATTGATACAGTATTGCATGTCAATCACATCTCAAGCGGCATTGAACCCATGGTTTGCTGTTCCACTTTAATTCAGCGCATCATCGCCCCGGCGCGTGAAATGGATTTTGGATGATGTCCGAAGACTTTGACAGCTGAATACATGCCACCCATTAAGAGGCCGGGATCGCCGTGTCTCGTCACACTGAGCGCATCACATGCTAGCTTTTAGTAATTATTCACTAAATCGAGTTAAACGCCTTGTAAATCTCCTGCATGCCCTAATCGGTTAAGAGCGCGTTTTGCAATAAAATAATGGATACATCAAGTGTAACGGGCTGCTTGTCGGAAATTGCAGATTAACTGGCCAGGTCACGTGCAATTCAGAGGGCTTGTAATTAAAGGGACACGCCAGTGCTGCAGACAGATAATGCATATGAAATGACTTTAAAATGCATTCTTAAATCTTAGGAACTATCTACTTTTTAGTAAAAGCTTATTAATTAATACTAACGGGCTGGTTGTCGGAAATTGCAGATTAACTGGCCAGGTTACGTGCAATTCAGAGGGCTTGTAATTAAAGGGACACGCCAGTGCTGCAGGCAGCCCTTTAAACAGATAATGCATATGAAATTAATTTAAAATGCTTTCTTTAAATCTTAGGAACTATCTACTTTTTACTAAAAGCTTATTAATTAATACTAATTATATGCCAGATCTGCTGAGGTTTATTCGCTTAACATGCTATTAATGTTTTGGCCAAGTGGAACAGCGGCTGCAGGGTTGCACCAATCTTGACCCCGACAATGGTCAGAACTACTGATCACTTTGTGATGCTTTTTGTTGCACTTTAGGGATCATAAAGGCAGATTTCCGATCTGATCTGTATCTCGTCTTTTTTTTCTTATTAAAAATAAGTCATGTGAAAGTGATGCTGCCCTTATATTTAGATTTTACGCCGCTCGTTCTTTTGCCTGTGATCTACCATCTGAGATAAATTTGGTGTAAAAAGGGAGTCAGTAAAAACATTTAAAAAAAAAGAACGGAGGAAGATAAAGAAAGTCATCACTTTGTTTTCTTGAAAAACAGGGGCTTCTCAATGCGTTTGGCCTTTGACTTTTCTGTCTAGGAGGAAAATCACCAACAAAAGCCTTGTTGGCAGAATAGGTACAAAGACTTCTTTGTCAGGAACTTGGCGCTCTTCACCTACTGACTAAACACAATGTTATGTTAATGGAAAGCAATTCTGCCCTCACCCCACACTCTACTGAACTGGTAGCTCCATAAAGTATCTCTTTATGGATAAGTCTTTAAAATATTTAATGTATATTCAGATTATATTGATACTTGTGTATCATAAAGTTGGGCAGAGGAACAATCATTGGCTCTTGCACCAATCTCTCAGCTCTTTGGATCTTATCTACATCTTCTGAAGTTTGATGGCTACTAGTCATCACTAGTAGAAATTCTGTTGCTCATCCTTAGACGACATGGCACTCTTCTGGGCTCTTTGCGTGGCCACAATACAGAAACTTATAACATGAATACAATGTATTAGTGTCAGAAAGCAGTTGGTGGACTTTGGTGGGAATCGGTTGCCTTCTAAGGACACCAGAGTTTGAGCAATGATGGTGAACAGCTGAAGGCGTTGCTTGATTTTCCTCGCTTGGGGAAGTGATACTTCTTCTGGACATTTGGTAAAAGAAGCCACCTTTTTGGACCAATCACATAAGGCTGTGATTAGTTTTCCAATGAACTCCTTTATAATGAATTTCACGCACATTCCTGCAGAAAGTCAGGGGGCTTAGGCTCCTTGAATAGAATCCTTCAAACTCACAGACCCTTAGTAACTAACTGATTTCTGTTCACAATTCTCAGGATAAAAGGGAAAAAAAGTTCACCAAGATCCATTTTTGCATGAGGTTTTTTTTTATGTGTAATATAACCCAATTCGTCTGAAACTAATGCATATATTCTACCAAATATAGCAAATAAACATTACATTTTTCAGATGTCATAAAACTAGCTGTGCAAGAATAAAAAATATAATTTAACCCTTCCAGGGTCAGCAGAGCCCTTCTTCAGCAGGGATAGTTAACCATTAAAACACACACACACATATATATATATACTATATATATATATATATATATAAATATATATATATAAATTAATATATATTTATATATATCTATAAAATGAGCTTCTGGAATTAACATCAACAGTCTTAACTAAGGATAAAAGGAGGTCTCCAATGCATCACTCCAGGTTTTTTACAGTCCCACTTTTTGATGGGGAGAAAAAAAAACTACATTGTAAGTGTGACCCAAACAACACAACTGCTGGGCAGTTTAACTTTAACTTTTTTCTTTCTACCCACTGCATCCTCTGAGTGTTCAAAGCATCTCCACAAATGCCAGCCCTGCTTTCTTATGCTAAGCAACTTGGAGAGGTTTGTTGCTGGACAGATGTTTGCAGATCCAAGAAGAAGGACAATTGGAAAGTCCTCATGTTTAAGAATGAAGGCAACCCCCCCCCTTTTGTCTGTATTTAGACTTCTTTTCTTTGTGAGAAAAGCCAGTGCTCAGAAAAAAAAGAGGCATTTACTAACAAAGGTACCATAAATCTACTTTCCCTTTTATTATGTTCTTTTGAGTCCTTGGCTAACACAATATGATGTTAATAAGTTGGTCTCCTTCTGTCCAACTTTTCACATCAAATACTCAGTTGGGAGAAGATCCATTGTTCTCTAATCCAAACCAAAGTCCTTTAAACAACTAGAAGTGGAGTCTATAGAAATTCTCTTGGTGTCTGTTTGATTTGAGATTATATCTGAGAAAACTGACACGTGCCTATAAGGTCCCTTTAATTGCCCTAATAACTTTGATATTCATAATTAATATCACATTAGGACTTAAGGTTATTTGATATTACCATAGGCTGTTCCCTAGTGGTGTCATAACAATAAGTCGCTTTCTGGAGGAATTGGAGTCCAAGTGAAGAGTGAATGGATCCAGGGCGTTTCTGCAATTTTCCACGCAGCAGGGTTCTGGACATCTAAGAAGACCTCTTCTCTTCTCTTTAAACCGAATTATACCCCTTCCCGGTCCTAAAATAACCAATTTCTGCTCTTCAGCCACTTTCTATGGATGTTCTAGATCTCAAATTGTAGGTAATTTAACATTTAAGACAAACAAATAATTTAGAAGCTTCCTGTTATATGTTATTGAGGAATCTGGAACCCAGCTTTGGAGAAACCTAGCTCTTTCTAGATGTCATATTTTGATTTACTATATTTACTATTGTTGTGATTTTATCTTAACATTATTTGGATCTTTTTTCTTTATATTTATTCTTCTGGTGTTTTTTCGATTTGTTTTAATTATGTTCAGTGTAAATGTATACTTTAGCACCTTTTAGAGATATGTACCCTTATCATATTGTCTTGTATATTTCTGTTAATAAATCCAGAATTGTATGAATAAATCTCATATCCATCTTCTCACTATTACCATAATTTGACCATTTGATGATCTGAAGGGGCCCCACACTTTTCCTTAACTCATGCTTCTTGCACTCAATTAGAGGGAATATTCTTTTTTTTTTTGGGGGGGGGTAGATTGAAACCTTCTACATACAATTGCTAATTTTCTGTGACATGCTAGTTATGGCCATGAAAGTCTGTTTTTCTCTGTCTAGAGCGTGAAAAACCAATTCAGCCCATTGAAATAAAGATCCCAGTCCCAGCATCAGCCCCTTGCTGGGAGCAGAACATTTTAATTTTAACCTAACTTGTCAGCAAATTTTCCACTAGTTAATGTTAGAAAGAACTTGGCCTTTTTAACAGAAGGGATTGAGAATGATGGCTTTGGGATCAGCATGTTCCAATTATTTCTGCATGTTAACAATAAAATTGCAATGCTGGATACATTGATAATGGTGCCACCTTGGATGATCTATAAGGGTTGGATTCTATGCATAATACGGTAATGTCATTTAATTGCTTGTTGATTCCATATTTTTTTGTTTTAAAAAAGTTAATCAAATAAAATTAATTTTCCCCAAAAAAAATTTGTACAAATGATGTCCCAGGTTAATTATGGAATTCTGTTAAATAAAGGTGTATATATATATATATATATATATATATATATATATATATATATATATATATAACCAAGGCACTCAATTCATCCTATGATATTTATCTTAAACCTTACTAGCTGGAATGGGTGTTTATTAAACAGTAATGATTTAGTAGATTGTAAGCTCCTTTGATCAGGGCCCTCCTCACCTGTTGTCTCTGTAAGTCAAATTGTTATGTTACATTGTACAGCGCTAGGGAATTTGATGGCGCGATTTAAAACAATAAATAATAATAATAATAATGTAAGGGTTTATTTATCCTACTAATGAAAAAATATCAAATAGGGTTTAAAAATCTTTCAGGTGTTAGAATTATGAAGTTTTGTGTTTCTGGTGACAAATCTGCAGATATAAATATAATCTACGTCACTTAACTTAAAATGAATATACTAGCTATATTCATTACATTCCTCTTTGTCTTTTTATAATACAGCATTTATGTTATAAGGAATAGTTACTTTATCAAGAAAATTGTAGATAAATGGAACAGCCTCCCAGCAGAAGTGGTAGCGGCTAATACAGTGAGGGAATTTAAACACGCATGGGATAGGCATATGGCTCCTGAATCTAAGACGAGACCAGCGACTGATTACATGTGGAAAAATGGGCGACTGGATGGGACAGTTGGGTCTTATCTGTCATATTCCTTTTTGGGGAATGTTTATTATTTATATTTTCCTGATCATCTCATGTTCATGTTATTAGTCCATAGTAAAGTGTTGCTTTATTCCCAATAATTAATCAATTGGGACTTATAAAGACCAATATGGTGATTGCATTATTTTGCACTAAAACCACTTTTTATACTTAATCAGCATAGTATTCAAGTTGTATCTGGGCAGCATTAACTAATAATGGTTTGCTTTGGATTCCTTGATTAAGATAACTCGGAATTTATTGTTTCATTCAGGTTAGCAGAAAAAAATTACAATCCTAAATTATTTGTCACAATGACCTTCACTTTATGATGTCATAACTCTTATTTAACGCCTATAATCACCGTATGATAATACGGTATATAGGGATAAAACTAAGAAAATATGGTTGCTGGGAAACAATTTTATTTTGTTCAAATAAATAAATGCAATATCAAATATGGCTCAAAGATGCTTTAGTGTCTTGGTGCTATTTCCTAAGGGACCCCCAAGGGTCAATGAGTAACTGAGGTTTGGGTTCCACTTCAGTCATAACATCTAGAATCCCAGCTAAATAAACCTTTATAGATCAGTCATTTTATTCCTTCCTCTGATGGTTTAATCACATAAAACAGCACAGAAGCTTATTCAGTTTCTATGGTTACAGCCTAACAGTCACATGGCAATAACATATTCCCTGAAGAATTGTGTATTGGGCCAATTATTGCAAGGTTAAGTAACTATTACTGGGAAAGGTCTGTAACTATACTATGGAGGATGTTTCCAGTACTTAGTTATCACAATAAGAAATTCTGCAGAGTAGCTGGAATAGCAGCTTTAATTTACTTAAATGGAACCATAACTTTATTTATTAATACAAAGTAGCAAAAGTTGAGCAATCAGTGGGAACCATCGGTGCCATTTGAAGGAACCTTCTTACGTTCTGTATCTTGATGCAGATTCCAGTTTGGGTCATGCTGAAGACCGGGCCAGTCTGGACATCTGGCACACTGGGGAAATGGCCGGTGGGCCACTAACCGAGAATGCCCCATACTTGGCTGCAACATCTGCTGGCTTGATATCCCCGGCCACGCGCTACGTGAGCATTAAAATGTAACTTGTGGATGGACATATCCAGCAGTTGGCTTCACCTGCGCCATCAATGACCACTGGCCTTAAAGTGCCAGGGATGCTTTGCCTTCTCCAGTCCATTCCTGGCTCATATTATATTCATAATGCATGTAGGGTTAGTATAAAGCATACAATATCTCTATTACAGATATGCATCAGGGTGACTTACAAAGATATACCACAGAAAACCATAGGAAATGGGAAAATAAATATTTCTGTGTATTTCTCTTACTTTATAGCTTAAAACAATCAGATATATACCATTATATAGCTTATTTTAAATCTAAACCCAACATATGTACAGACAAGCATAACAATCTTAATGAGATCCACACAGAATGTATGAAATGTACCAAACAACAGCAAATGATAAAAAAGACATGGTTTTAGATAAAAAAATAAATTTATTTATATGCAACAATACAATTACACAAGTAACTGAAATAAGCAGACATTACCTAAAGTACATAACAATTATTCTTATAAAGAATGAGTCCTTCTTGCCCCTTAAGAGCATTTTATGTGCTTTATATAGTTTGGTGTGCATCAGAGGCTTACATGTATGTCACCCGGTGGGTATGTTTACCAGGGTCTCCAGAGGCTATGGCTGTTAGAACAATGTAATAGAGCATGACTCTTGTTGATTGGAAGTCCATGGTTGGGTTTGGGGACACTCTGGCACACAAAGGGTTCACAGGAGTATACGGTTATTTGGGTGACTGGGGTGAAAGTGTCTGGGTTCAGAGGGGTTGCCCCTTGACTCTTCTGTCTGTAAGGGGAGTTGGAAGCAACTAAAGGAACTGAAGTTGAGTTGCTGTCCTTGGTGCTGAAACCAGCACTGACTGGAGGCAAGACTCGGACTTTGAGGTCTTGAGACACGACTAAGTCTGCGGTTTGGCCGGACTCCTCGGACTTCATCAGGAACTGACTCACGCTGTTCAGGCAGTTTCTGAATCCTGCATGATAATCGGGACTCTTGCACAAAGGGACTCCTGTTATAAAAATAAAAAATATTAAGCTTTTGTTGGTAAAACTGGACATTTTAGCAATCAGAAGACTAACATTACATATAAACCCCCTACCCTCTAGTTTTAGATTAAATATAGCCAAATCGGTCTTGTCTGACATCATTTTTTTTCTATAAATCTGGGGTCTAAGAATGAAATGAAGGGCTTAGACTCTTAAGGTGATCATACTGAATTATTACTCACACTGATACTAAATGTTCTTAGAACACACAATAAGTTAGCAGCAGCATAGATAAAATAAAACAATTCTATTGTTGACCCTAACTCATGGACATAACAGGGTTAAGTAATTGAAATGAACTTTGCATAAATGATAGGAAAAAAATACTAATTCACACATATTGGTACTTTCTTTACCTTGCATGGAGCTCTGAAGGGCTTTCAAATATTTGACAGTCAGTTCCAGAATGTCTGCCTTTTCTAGTTTTCGTTTTCGAATCTGTAAATAATCAGGTTTTGATTAAAAGTCTGTACCAGTATTAATTCAGGACATTTTTATCAGATTAAAGGCACACCGCCACTGTGTCAGTGAGCCATGAAGTCATGAGAACTTACATTTTGGGAATAATTCTTTTCTAGAAGGGTTTTGAGCTGTTCCAGGGAGACATTGATCCTTGCTCTTCTCTTCTTTTCCATCAAAGGTTTTGAAACCTATAGAGGAACAGGTCCATACACATTAAAATCTGAAGACCCAGATCATTTCCCACCATGAAATCAACAATACATAGGGTTTTCATAATAATATTTTCATAAAACATACCTTTCTTAAGTTGTAGGTAGATGTTTCTTTGACTTCAGTGTTAGTCACCATGTTTGTCAGGAGCCAGTAGACTAGGTGGACCTTCTTCCAGTTGGATGTTTTGTTCCAGGGGTAAAGAGCTCTTCAGCCAGAGGAGTTCTCTTGGTGGGATCTTTCACTGAGTGGTTCTGTAAGTGGGGTTTCTCCAGTAAAGGAATGCTGTTTTATACCTTCACCTGATTTACATCTGAATGTGGCACTTGACCCTTGGCTTCTGTCTTCAGCAGACAAAGGCTCACTCAAGTGTCTAAAGAAGCATGAACTCATTCATAGCAGGCTCTGATTGATCAGCAGAGTTACTTTCTCTGAAGTCCTTTTTTTTAAGAAAAAAAAAAGCTACTCCTCAGTATATATCTGGTTAACCCAGCTTTCCCACAAATCTGGATATTTTAAAGCACAGAAAGTGGTTCTGGAATAAAAAAACACATGTAAAGGAAGAGCAAAAGTATCACCTAATAACATAGTATCCATCTTTTTAAACCTTTTCCAACAAAAGGCAGAGTAGATACTTTGAGGATGCTATCTATCCATGCCAAATGTAGCAGTTTTTAACAGCATCAGTAATTTGACTGTGGATACAATTCATATCTATATATCGTCCTCACATTATAACCAATCCTAAATGTCTTTTATTCTCTTCCCTTTGACAATCTACTCAATTTCAATATTTTCAAGACATTAGATTAATATTATCAAAATAGATTTTGGGGGGAAAAATGTTGACATCTTTGATGTATTGATTAATTGTTAGGGTCCACTTAGAGAAAAAGTAGTAGATTGGGTATTTCTATATGGTTGCATATAATATGCAGTATAAATTGGATAATTATCTTAACTGTCAGAAACGTAGCTGTCTGTCTGTCTGTCTATCTATCTATCTCTCGATCTATCTATCTAGCTATCTCCTTTCATTGATGTATATATATATATATATATATATTATATATATATATATATATACAGTGCAATACAATGAAAAGTGGTACATTGGCTACAGATCTGTAGGTTAGTATCTATCTATGTTGATCATCATCATCATCAATCTAATGACTTATCTATGATTTATATTATAGATCTGTACACATATACACATTGAATCCACATTAACCCAGCTAAACACTGGTTGTCATTGCACCATACCCTGCCATAGGTAGACTCTGTGTATTTGGGATGATCCCCCCACAGCCCACCATAGCCCAGTATTGTGTAGCCTTTCTCCACGTGTAATAACCCCCTTAGAGCAGGCAGTGGCTGTGATGTGCCCAGGGGGTGACCCCTGCAGGGATGGAGATGTGGTCACTCATCAGCTCAATTCAGGCTTTTCTTAGCAGGTTTCACGCTCAGCCCTGACAGCCCCAGGGACTCCCCACTATGGCTAATGGGCTAACAAAAAAAACTAATTTTCTGCTCCTTATACTTCGGAAGTCAGGGTTATTTGGATTTTCCGCTTGTGGATAAGACATGAAAAGCAGAAGGTGCAGTCACCATGCAATGTGTCCAGAATAAAGTCTTCTTCTCGTTACCCACAATAAAAATCTTCCAGATCTTCCAGAGTTGATGCCTCTAGATCTCTTTCTATTAGACTACATAACGTCAGTTCCTTAGGACTGCAAGTCACATCTTCACTGGGATTGTAAAAAAAATCAAACTCATTATTACTAGAATAATATTAATTTAGAGTTTTCAAGGAAAAAGAAGAAAAATAGAACTTTATGTCTAACTGAATCAGAGACAATTTCAATGCAAGTGCAAAATATCGTAATAGGAATTCTTCTTATAAATTATGGTGTTTTTTGCAAACATTTTGTGGGTTTAACTCTTTGAGTGAAAGTACTGGGGTTGAATACCCCTCTGACCCCTAGAACACCCCCAGAATTTGAGCTGTAGCCTCCCATCGCCTTTGCTGGACTCAGTACAATGTAGAAATGCTAGATATTCCAGACACTGAATACCCTCAGCTGTCACTTCAGTTTCAGTGTCCCAGGGTGTCTCATTCTCCTAAGAAAGTGTGGCAAATCAGATAAAATGGGATAGAGGTTGGAGGAGGATCACTTTTATTCTACCCCTTAAAAAAAATCTGAAGTCGAAATTCCTAAAAAAAAAAAAATAAAGTAAAAAGGGGAGGAATAAAGCCTTAGATGAATACACAAATTCCCAAATTTGTAAAAAAAAAAAAAATGTTTTATAAAGAAAAAATGTTAAAAATGCTTTTATAACCATGTATATAACTTTAGTTGGGATTTTTGTTGGCATTTGTGATTTTATTTATAAATTAGTTTGACAATATTTAATTCTAAATAAGAGGGATTTGATCTGAATTCGTTTGTGAACTAAAAGAAAAAGCAAAGTAATAGGGTCTTTGAGTCTCAAGTAATAGACATTTTCTCTGTGTTAACAATAGAGATTGAGGCTCTGCTGTTGTGTCTGGTAGCCACACCACAACTGTGCACATGTATGCATAAAACCAGCAGGGTGTGCAACACAACAGCATCAAATTAACAAATTAGGAGCACTTTTGAAGTAATTTGTTATTTAATGATTGCCTCACTTGGTGTGCCAAGTGTCTCCATCAACCTATTTGCAACCTGAATTCAGCCAACGATTTGCAGTTAAAAGAAAATTCATTGTGGAAAAGATCAAATGGTCTTAGTGCATAAGAAGTCTCTGTATACTGGACCCAGACATGGGGAACCACATGGAAAATGGTGTTATAAATGGAACAGATTAGAAAAAAACATCCCCATTCACAATTCCTTTAAAACACTAATATTTGATAAAATAAAGATACAAAGTATGGTGTAAAGTAACATTGTAACATTTTAATAAACAGTCATTCCCACCCAACCCAATCTCTTTTCATATAGTCATGGTAAAACCTACACTTCTGGGCATCTAGTCATACTTTTATATATATATATATTATATATATATATATATATAATATAACATGTAATTTATATTTATTTTACTGAAAAATCTGTATAGAATTTGACAGCTAATTACTCATTCAATATATTATTTTTGTGGTACATAATACAAATAGTATTTGGCCATGGATAATATTCTTATTTTTAAGAGTGTTAGTAAAGGGTTAATCAGATTTCAGATCACAGCCTGGATACAAGTTTTTTAAATTAATAAATAGATTAATAATAATTTGGAAAGGGGAAAAGGTGCTTATCAATACATGTTTTATTCTACATAGAGGGTAGAAAACTATTAGGAACCCCAAGGAAAGTTACACAGAACTATAATCATTAGGACCTGGGAGTTTTCAGTTTTTTAAAAAACAATAATTTTAAGTTTAAATTATTTTGCTGTGTTTTAATATTGTATTATAAAATATCTCAGTGGCTTTATTTTCCTATATACCATAACACACAGTATGTTCCTATCTTTGTTACTGGAAATCATTAATCATCAGGATGTCAGGGGACTGTCTGTGTAGCACAAAGGGTTAATTGTCACTTTCTCTTTCTGGTGTAGTGGGTACTATGCATGTCTTCTGGCAGGATGTCACCTTGCAGAGTGGAAAATTGTTGAAACTCCCTCTTTTCTTTCATCCTTCTTCAAGTTTGATGGCAGCCCATGATGCCTCCCATTCCCCTGCCCTGGGGCAGATGCAGGTGCAGTATGGTGGGGAAGTAGGGGTGCAGATATTAAATCTATACAGCAAGGTGTCTATAGGGTCTGCTCCTTGCCTGGAAGTAAATGCAGAAGAAAGAAACACTTCTTGAGGTTGTTTAAAGTCTTTGGGTTGGAAAATGACAAAAAAGGAGGATAAACTGTAAGGGGATGAACAGCTAAATAGAGACACATGCACATAAACAGGACTTTGTGTAGAGCCAATGGCTGAAAAGAAGTCAATAAGACCTGGGGGGGTATTTATAGGATTACTGTACAAAGCTGGCATTGTGTCCCCTCTGAATAAAGGGACCCATGTAGCACATAAAGTGAGAAGCCTCTCTCCCCACACAAGTGACATTTGGTATTAAGGGACTTTGAATTGCTAAGCATGGGGCATACAGATCTACCCCCAATGAACTGCCTTTAAAAATCCTTTTTTTCCTAAGGATTACTCATTCCTTTAAGAAGAGAGAGCTAAGTAAATGTTGGTGCAAGTGAAGTTTAATATAGTTGAATGAAACTAGTTTCTTTAGGTCAACGAGTTATAATAGATAACATTATTGAAGGTATCTTATATACAGAGATGGTAACATTGTAATGAGAACATCATTAGGGAATAACTTTAATTTAGACTATAAATTGGTCTCATTTCATTATTTTTTGGATAAGGGCAATGCAAATGGAGAAGTTCTCAAAGGGTTAAGTGCAATCATCAATAGCTTTGGTTTCTTGAAGTTTTAGATTAAAGTAAAACTACCATCTTTAAAGCTAAATGAATAAAGGAAAAAAATTAAAACTGGTACTTGGGGTTTCCAACCAGTGTGGAGATTACTGGTTTAGGGTTAAGTGGCTCATATATTTTGTTGTGGCAAAAAGTGGCAGAAATAGAAACTCAATGGATTTACTGCCCCAATGTCACCTCTGCCTGCCCTCTACCTCATTGAAAAAGTACCCCTGAATCAATCAGCTGTTTCCAAAGCAGGGATAGTAAAAGGGGAGAGATAATTTAATGGGGTGGAATATTTATCTATATCTTGAGAGCAGTAAAATAAGAAGGCAGCTCCTACGGAACACACATATGGTGCGTTTAATCAGAAACCTATGTAATATATATATATATTGTAATATATGTGATATCTATAATATTGATAATTTACCAAAAACACCACACAGAAGAAAATGTCTTCATTGACAAATACAGCTAAATATATAACGGAGAGTTGTCTACTAAAAGCAAAAACTAATTTCTTAATATCTTCTTCATGCCAATAGTGCAGTCAGATTTTTTTTTAGGGTGACATTTATATTCTGGAATAAGTTTTTTTGTTTTTAAATGGGAGAAAACCGTGTATTTTCTTAGTCTCCTCCATTTTCAGGCTCGATAACCAATAATACAAATCTTACATCCATATACACTGGGGTTTTTTTTATTTTATTCCATGGTTCGGTAGTTTGTTTTTTGGGACCTGCAATGTAGGGGGACCCAATGTCCTAGGGGCACCCCAAAACTTACTGTATAATAAGTGGATCTGTTGATGCTGGAGCTAATGACATCTGCTCCTAATGAACACAGTGCTAATTACCGTAATAATAAGGCAAGTATAAGGAGTGTTAGCATATCACTGTCTTATTTATGTGAAAATTTGACACCTTGGGTCTGTTAGCTCTATTTAGTTATCACACATGTAGAATGACTTATTCCGAGATACAAGCCATACATATTGAGCTCCCCTCTGTCTTTCCTGATACCAAACCATTTGCAATTTTAGTCGCCCTCCTTCCTCCAATCCTTCTGGTGATGAGGTGTTCAACCTGAGATCTTCAAAGTGACAGAACAGAGCCCCCAGTACTACACTATGCCTTGGGATCCCAAGTGCATTCTTTTACATTTATCAACATTAAACTGGAGCTGCCACAAGTTTGACCAATACAGCCCCTCAATACAGCTTGCAGGGGTATCAACCCTGGTTTTATCTGACACCAATGGTAGAGGTACGAGTAATTTTGACACAAATAGGTGGGAACAATTGGTAAATGCAAACATTGCAGGCTATCCAACAGATCTAGTAGACTAAATATTTTGTTGTGGCTCCTTATCCTTCTATATACAGAGTCACTATAGTATAAACATTTGCACTCACACAAAGCCCAAGTCTTCCCGCATAGTTTTGTTTTGCTACTAAAGCCATGAGATCACAACACTTCAATCCATTTATTGTCTCTGCCTTTATCAAGCAGGAGGGGACAATCTCCTTAATTCCTTAAGCAGGCTCAGTTTCACCCTTTTGGCGGTGGATGGAACCAAATCCCCAACCGAAACCCGAGGGCAATCATTTTTAGAAATGATTTGCTGCTTGGCCGAGACACAATTGCTTTGCTCCACTCTATTGTCGCGGAGAAAGTGAGTGTGGCCAACAAGTGACCTCCCATTGTTAAGATAACTAGAGGTCTTGTTTGGGGTAATTTGTCACTTAATGATGTTCTTCCTTGTCATAAACTCCCTGGCTTCTGAAAGTCTTTCATAGGAGGACTTTACTGTTAGAAATGGCTTCTTGTTATGCTGATAAACACAGAACCTTCTCTGAAAGAACACAAAGAGAAACATTTTCAAAGGGACAGAACACACTTTAACGGTTTGAGCGGGTTCCATTTAGGTAAAATGACCGCGTTTTATCTCTAACCACAGACACATTTAGAAAATGTACACCAAACACTGCATTCACAACCCACAGCACACTTTTTATATGTACCCCAAATTTAAAGGACACATCTGGTAACCCCAATTTAACTGGAACGTCCCCTACAACGATCAAAATATATACAGTAATTCAAACAGTAAAAATGACTTTAATGTCCATCCAATGGTTCAGAAAGATTATTTATTCCTTGTTTCATGAGCTTTTTTCAGCCGTAAATGGAAAAAGCTATTCTTGCTGGTTCAGCTATTTCACACATTTTACTTAAATTTTAATAATGCATTTAACATTCTTGCTTTGGATGATATTATATATATAATATATATATATATATATATAATATATATATATATATTAAGAAGGTTAGATAGAGATGAGTGATTAGATAGATTACAAACATTTATGTATTGTAAGAAACACTGCGTAAATTGTTTGGTGCTATATAAATAAAAAAATTAATATAATAATAAATAATAGATAGATAGATAGATAGATAGATGAAATAACTTGTTTGTAACTTTCTTGATACATAGCTGACTTTTCCAAGAACAGTCTTGTAGCTCTTAGCATTTAATGGAAATTAAATGTTCTTTCTATTTAAGGAATAAATTCTAATTTTAAAAGGGCATCAAGTATCACTTAAATATATAAACATAATATAAATACAGAAACTATTTTTCTATAGTGTTGCTAATGTTACTTTATAAATATATCAAATAAAAAAATCTTATTTACACATTCTAGATCTGGCTGAGGGCGATGAGATTAAGCCCCCGGTAACAATAATGCAACATCTTTTTTCACTTCCAACAGAACTATTAATTTATTTCCTATTGAAAGATCTTTTCTGGTATAAAACTCTGGTTGTAACTATAGGTTTATACACAAAAGGCAATTGGTTATGCACCATCCTGATATCTCTTTTGTTGGGGAAACATATGGGATATTTAGAGCAGCTTGTGGGGTAGAAATCTTCGACGAGTGGAAAATTAACCGAGAAATCCAGCAATTAGTGATGGTCACGTCTGGTGTGAAGGGATAATCCATGAGTGTGTCGGGATCACAGCTCTGTTCACAGATACCTCCCCATCTTTCTGGTGCTGATGGCCACACCAGGCTAATATTCCGCTGATGTATTAAACATTTCTATTCAGATGTAGCACCAGATTCTAGAATACATCATCCATCCCACAGCAGTTCCAGATATAAAATACTCACAGTTCTTCACCTCTCTTTGTAGAAGAGGGTCCCCATGCTGGGGGGCTCTCAGAGCACTACCATCCTTATCTTCATCTTTTTTGGCATGTTTTATTTGTATTTTAACCTACAACCACCAGGGAGCAACAACGGCTTTTGGTGACATTTATACTTTAGCTGGATCCTTTATGTGCTTACCCTACAGTGGATATGTTTTCGGTAGAACGTCTTGTGTGCTGAGTTCTGAAGCTTTTAAACTACTGAATCATTTGGCTGGGATATTTCCCATGGGTTGAAACTTGTTGATCCCCACCACCATCACCACCACCATATTAATGACCTTGGATGTAATTTGACTACCCAAGCATTTAAAACATTCCCAGATGAGCTTTGGATCTTATCGAATGTGAATATAAATGGGCTTGAGTTTGGTGTTGGTTTGAGTTAGGAGAGGATCATAAGCTGATCTGGAACTGGAATCTTGTCATGTGCATGGGGCTCTGTCAACTTGGGGGGGGGGTAGTTAGCATGTGTGCAGGCCCTTCATCTGGTTCTTGCCATGCTTCGGGGTTGGCAACCTCTAGGACAGAGATATTGGATATTTTGTGTAAGAGCAATCTTTAATTTACATTGATACAACCAATCATGGCAAAGCATGGCCTTAGAGTAATAAATAATACTCTGCAGCATACACCGAATACTAAATTTGAATATAGTTTTATTGCACATACATATCTATTAATTCGCAATATCAGAACATTTCTTATTTTTGTCTTATTGTATGTTTAAGAGATAAATAAAAATGCATATGAAACATTAGAGATGCAGGCTGGATGTAATATGAAAGTTGTGATGCAAAATGTGGGTTTTGCATTGATGACATCATCCAAGCTGTTATCTAGAGAACCACGATAAATGATTCTACAGAGGTTTTAGCACATCCAGTGTGCCTCAGGTAATTTTTAGATACACTAACCATTCATTATGTGTAATTAATCAGGTGTCATGTTATGGCTTTGAATTTTTTTGTGGGGGGTAAGCATCTCTTATATCCAATCATGATTCAATTTGAAATAAAAATGGCATTAGTATATTAAATCATTTATTAAATGTGATACAGGGAAAAAAACACATCTTACTATTAAATTAATATTTACAGTGTTAGAATGTCTCTATGACAATGGCCGTGAAGTCATTTTTTTACTCAAGCTATCCTTTAAATGGGGCCCCCATCTTTGACAGCCTACAATAACCCCTCACTATTCCCACGTTGTTCCATCATTCCTGTAACTTGGGGTGACGGACAAAATACTTAGTTACCATTACCAAGGCCTCCAACATTTTTGCTGAGATTCTTGACCTGGGTTGGATGGAGACCCATTGATACCGCGATGGCCTGTTGAAAAGCCCGGAGATGCTCTCTGACCATCTTGGTGCCTTTTGCTTTCGGATGATTTGTTTTCCAGATAATTTAATTTGGCTGGAATATTAATGACATGTAATGGGGCAGTTTCTGCGCTTCTAGGTCCTACTGACCCCATATGATTTTCCAAGGGGATCTTAGAAGATCCTAAGACGGATATCCCCTTTGCAAGCTCAAGTTTCACATTTACAGAACATCCAAGTCCAGTGTGGGTTTTTGGTAACAATGTTACTGGCCGTTGGCAAACTTGAGATAATGATTGAAGTGTGTTTGTATGTTCAGTAATCCTCAGCCCCAGGTTGTCCTGGCAGTACTTGGTCCTTTGTAGGTACTCATTGAGTTTGGTCAAGCATCCTTTGAATCCTTCTTTATACTCACTGACTTCCTCCTGATCTACAAGATTCATTCCTGCAGTAAGGAGGGGATTATGAATTAACATATAAATCCGAGCAAACGAAATTGAGATATGAATGACTATAGTCTTTAAAATATCATTAACCCCAACACTGCAGGTTTTAAGAAGCTCACAGAGCATCAGCCAAGGTCTCAAATGGGTCACCGGGTTGCTATTTCAGTCTGGGACACTAATGAATAGTACATGCCACAAATAATCAAATGTCTATCCACGTCTTGCATTTTTTAAATATTAATGAATAAAATTGCAACTTCCAGCCTTTAATTCTGGAACTCTCACCCAGCTTCTTCCAGCTACCATTACTGTACAGGACCTACAAATAATCATAGAAACACAGCGGATCCATCTAGTCTGCCCTTAATTAACTCACCATAATAAACATGACATTTTACCCAGGAGATAGATAGATAGATAGAAACATAAAGCAATATTTCTTAGGCAGTGACATTAAAATAATAATAATAATAATAATAACAATAATAATAGTTATTCTATAGCCTCCTGAATTGTCTTGGCTGTTTGTAGTCAAATGACTAACCTTGTCTGACATTCTGCAGCAACTCGATGTATTTCACTGTAAGTTCCAAGATATCTGCCTTTTCTAGCTTCCTTTTTCTCACCTAGGAAGAAAATCAAAATCAAGACTACATTGAATGTTGCGTGCGTGTTTTTCTTATTTTCCTAAAGGAGTATCTGATCAGTCTACCTTGGAAACCAGTGCCAAGTTCCATGACTACAAAACCGTGCTTGAGCACAGGTAAGTCAATCAACATGATCAGAAGCTCTTTAGACCCCTATCTCCAACAGAGAATTGCCTTCCGGTAAGACCAGTCGTTGATAATTTATAACACTTTCAGAATGCTGTGTCTACTCACGTTGTAGGAATAATGTTTCTCCAGCAAGGTTTTCAGCTGCTCCAGAGAGTTATTAATTCTGGTTCTTCTTTTCTTCTCCATCACTGGCTTAGATATCTGGAACGATGCATTAGGTTAACACATGTAAACATGTAATATGTAAAACGTTGGGTAACATGCAACAGATAACTTGCCTTCGTAAAGCCCCTCATTCCTGCCGAAGCTGCAGCTACATACAATACAGGGCTAGCTTCAGGTTCCTGGCTTTATCCAGGGACCTCTTTGCATTTGAATAAGAGCCTCTGGTTTAATGCATTGACCAGAAGATAAAAAGAAGCCTTTTTTTGTCCTTTCATGCAGAAACTAACATTACTGTACAAAGTAGACTGTCATTGCTTCTCTTACAAACTTGTCACCTTTACAACATGGGATACAGGACACGCGCGTTAAGACCTATATACTGTACTATAGCATTGGGGCATATTTTACAATCCAGAGGGAGATGGTGAAATCCGGCTTAATTTAGATATTATAGATGAAGGGATATGGCAGATGAGTAGGTTGCACTGTGTAGGTTGCACTGTGTGCCAGAACATACTTGCCAACATCCCCCATCCCCATGCCAAGACACCTGACCGTACCTGGATGGCAGTGAGATATCTTACACAGGTCCATACATGCCATCGCGGGCATTTTGCCCCACCGTGTCTCCTTCTTTTATAGTGCAAGAGCATTGTACATGTATAATAGACAATAATCCCCAAGAATTTGGAGACTGTCAGGACCAAGCCTGGTTCTTAGGACTCTTCTGGCAAATTTAGGACTATAGGCAAGCATTACTTTACAGAGAGGGTGGTGGATAAAGGGAACAACTTCATAGCAGAAGTGGAAGAGGCTAATACAGTGATGAAATGTAAACATGCATGGGGTAGGTAAAAAGCTATCCTGGATCTAAGACGAGACCAGGGCTGTTTTTTTAGTCTTCTTGTTAACATACAACGTATAACTTTCCCATATTATTCTTTAAACCCCCCCCATGCTTCCTAGAGTAATGTATTTTCCAAAAAGTATTTAAAGGAGTTGAATGACGCATGTGTTCGGAGTTGCGGCTTGTGGTGAGAAATGGGGATTAGTTCAAAAATCCTCCGTAAAATTGCAGTTAATGCGCCTGGTCATGGTTTGCGTGAATAGAAAGAACCATTGGGTGGCCGTCCCATCCATTCAATCGGCGCTTTGCTCATTCCTGCTCCGCTTCCTTTTAGATTTTTTTTTTTTAACCAAAGTGCCTTATCCTGTAACAAAATCACAATTTTATGCTACTAATTCCCTCAACCACCCTTTTGTAGTTTCCCTTCATGCTTTTTTGTAATTAAATCCCCCCCAATAACAGCTTCATCAGAACAATAAAAATATCAGAATATTTATAACGCCAAGGGAATGAATACCACCAACAAAAAAAAATATTATAGATTATTTTATAGAAAGAAATTGTGCAAAGTCCAAAAGTCTTTGGCGGCCCTGAATAATTGGCTTAAAGCGCAATAAAAAAAAATATATATATATTATATATATAAATAACATGATGATGACTTGTATGGAGCATACGTCCGGGCTCTAATATGTTCTACACATAGGAATGTTGGTTGGACAAAGTTAACTCCTAATTCCAAGGGTTTTCTTGTTATTATAATATAAATTTTACCCAATACGTTCAATTATTAAATGATTAAAAGTATCCATCAGTACAGTTCCTAAGAGAACTGTCTACCCGTAATGGGTCCATCGCCATGGCTCAGACAACGGCCTTAGTGTTAATGGTCGAAAATATCTCTGAATATCTTTGTTTTCATATAATTTGGAGTTTTTGAGCGTTTAGCTATGCGCTGGGAACGCTAATTTATTGGATGCTGGACCTGTTCCCAGGAGTTGCTCGGCCCTTTGTAGCAAAGTGTGTCGAATCTCTTAGGAGAGCATGGAGAAGGAGGCGGACTGACCATTCTCCACGCTTCAAACCTCGCTGAGACTACAGACACAATCCGTATTGTTCTTTTAAGTGCTGACTTTGTGTTTGAGATGTGCTGGTTCTTCCAAGGCCGGAATAAGAATATTTAATGTGGATTCTAGATTGTTTTTTTCTGTTGCATTATTTTCATATGCAAATGACGGAAGGTGTAACAGAACGTCTTGACCATGACGAGAGCGATGACCTAACCCAGAAGATGAGAACTAGACGTCCGACCTCAAGTCCAAATACAAGTTAAAAATAATCAGACAAGTTGTGAAATTAGCAATTTGTAGTCAATCTAGCTATAAATACATAGATATTTTTTTCAATTGTTTTATTAAAATATTAACCAAAAAGAAAGAGGCTGAAAGCACAGGAAATGATCCAATTATTATTATTTTTTTTACAGTTTATGATAAAAACAGTAATGGGTGACTTCAGAGTTAGACTGGTGATGTCCTGATGACCCTGGCACTTTAAGACCAAATCTCACTGGCCAACCGAGCTCTACCTCCGTCCCGAAAAGTGAGACAGGGGTAGTGCATGGCAGGACAGCAGGATCGAGTGGCAAAATTGAGACAGTTGGGAGGCATGGGTAAGTGTGTATGGTACAATTGGCCACCGGCGCACCAGGCATTCGCCTAGTGAGCCAGATGGCCAAGTTGTCTTGTATTCATTTAGTATTTCAGAACTGCCCCTAAGTCAAGTGAACCCAGGAAGCAAAGCAGGGTTGAAAACTTTTGGGTAGGAGACCTAGATTTTGTAACCTCTGTGCTACTGCTGTTGGTCTGAAAGGGTGGACGTTGAACAGCCTCCCAGCAGAAGTGGTAGAGGGTAATACAGTGAGGGTATTAAACATGCATGGGATAGACATACGGCTCCTGAATCTAAGACGAGACCAACGGCTGATTAAGGTTTGAGTCGTTACAGCAGGAAAAATGACAAGACTAGACAGGGGGCGAATGGGTCTTATCTTTTATCAGGTTCTATGTTTCTTTCGCCCATTATTCATACATCTGTGCCTTCTAAATTACTTTTGGCATAACATAATATGGATAAATGATAATATATATATATATAATATATATATATATATATATATATAATTTTGTCTCCAATACTCAGCAGAAAGCTATTTAGTTCATCAGTAGGTTTTATATTTACGTCATATTTTTTACAGAGAGTACAATACAAACCATCTGCCTGTTCCCTCCTTTAGAAATTGCAGAAAGGTAAGTAGAGGAGCAGTTTGTGTTACTGTACGTCAGCAATAAGGCATGCATGAGTGTACAATTTGCCTCTTTAGTGATGCAGAATTAAGAGGAGCTTTAGGGCTTTGAAGGAGGCGATAATGGATGAGGCTTTTAGTGTACTTCAAAGCGGTATACTGCCGGCAATTAACCTGCCGAGGGCTTTCTCCACTACAGATTGGACAACAAGTCAATAGAATCCGAACTAAAATTAAAACAAAGACTCCTTTATAAGCACAAAGTATAGTGCAAATTTAGTAACATTAAAACAAAGAGTTTCCTATCGTGTTACATGTATTTCTCTTACTGGTCAGAAGGCTTTCTGTATTCGTGCAAATGACCTGAAGAGATGGCTCGTTAATGGTCCAGTTGATGAAACATTGTGCTAGTTTCAGGTCAGACTATTATGGATTTTATCTTTCTTAGCAGTGAATGAAACAGCTTAATTTTCCTAATAATAAAGTGGCAGAATGGTTAAAAGATGTTTAACCATTTGAGTGGTAGATCCATGTTCAATAGATAGCTCCAGTAACTAGAAACCGACTTCTCCAAGCATCATGTCCCACGGTGCCATCTTTGCCCCAAACATCTTGTCTGTGCCTCTAAACAGCTTGTATGTCCCAGCTGTGTCCCAGTACAGCTTTACTGTGCTAACTTTGTCCCCAAACAGCTTCTCTGTGCCTCCAAACAGCGTGAATGTGCCATTTGTCCTCCCAATTTTGTCCACCAAACAGCTTGTCCGTGCCATTTTGTCCCCAAACAGCTTATCTTTGCTATCTTTGTCCCCAAAAAGCTTGTCTCAGCAGGGGTCGACGGGCCTGGCTGCAGTTGTGACCCCTGTGACTATACGTTATTGCATCTAGTGTCTTAGAGATGGAGCAAATATTGTAATCCAGACACTCAACCAGTAACCACAATACGGAAAATGATAAATTCTGGGAGTAATTGGAGTAATACCAACCAACAATCCAATGAAACACAAAAATTGTGCTTTCTTATGGCACTACTTAAAGGAAGGATTGTAATATAGATTGCTTTCTTTGAGCATGCCTGCTGGAATCAATGAATCTGTCCATATGAAACCAAGGTACGCAGACTAGATCTCTGAAATGAGCTGCCTTGATGTCGAACTTAAGCTCTCCAAGGTTTATTCGCTAAAGGGAGAGATGATAGAAGAGTTGTGTTTCAGCTCCATGATGTCACTATACATTACGAAGGCCCAACCCCAGGAAGACCTTGGCTGGCCCTGTACAATGTATAGGGAATTAAGCAAGATTTGTCCAAAGTCTCCTTACCCATTGAGTTATTGCTTTGTACAAGGCCAGCTCAGCTCTTCTTCGATGAAAAAGCCCAATAGTGATGGTGCCGTAGGAAGAAGAAGGTTTATGGATTATGTACTAATTCTCCTGTTTGATTGGCGTAGCCCCGCCGGCTGGATGTTTCTAGAAAGGCTCTGCATTGCTGTGTTGCCCATTCTGCGGCAGGTTCATGACACCATTATTTGGATAGCATATGATAAGAAGTGACGCCTCAACACCAATGAACCATGAACTGACAACTCTACCCACTCGTCACATTATTTAGCTGCATTAGAACGTTGGCAAGGCTGCTGATACATTCAATTGTTTACTAGAAGATGGAAAAAAATAATGGCCTAATGTGTTTATCCAGCAGACTGGAACAAGGTAGACGTTCTACAACACACGCAAAGGCATTGGATGCCCTAAAATACATAAAGTACTCTTAACTGATTTTTACCAAGTGGAAAAAATATATAAAACCATGAAACCTGACGTTAGAATGTTATGTCTCTTCAGAATGTGGTTATATTTTATTTTAGCCATTGCCAGACGTAAAGTTCTAAAAGTATTCATGAAAAATGTCTTCTGGGCACCGGATCCTCCCTCGGTGACTCGGAAAGTTTGGTATAGTCTCCCATGGCCTCCTGACCCACCGGTTATTGTCAGCTTTCTGAACCTCGCCATACATGAGCGTTCAGCCTTTTTATCTCTCTTCCTTGTGACGCTTCCCACACTACTCTGTGAATTCTTCCCCGCACTCTTTGAAAGACAAGTGTGTAGGTTTTGGGGACATTGTCTTCCCGGAGTAATTTAGAATTCTTTTTACATTCTGCGGCTGACACAACTCCACTTCAAAAACAAATACCATCCATCTGGAAAATGGAATCAGTGCTCTCATAGTGGTTTTTGTTAAGACGGGCTGGTGACTCATCTCCTTTCATTTACCTGTCTACGTTCTACCCCCTTCTTTCTTCTGCTCTTCAAACACACTAGAGGGATTCTCTGTGTTAAACGGGCAAAATAAATAAAACACCCCCCCCCCAGTCTCTGTGGAATGGAACTGGGGAATTGTGTTAGTCTTCAGGCAGTATACACAGAAGAAGAAGAAGACGACGAAGACGACGACGAAGAAGAAGTAGAAGAAGGAGAAAAGGAATATACATAATCGCCAAGAAAGTTCCAATATTGGTTAAAATTTGTGGAAAATTTAAATCAGGAAAAGTTTACCAATACATAAAGGTTTCCGTCGGAATTCCATTCAAAAGGAAGGGATAATGTTACATATTATTTCTTTTTTTTATTAAATTGTAATATTTTCCTATATAAATAATTGATAGAAAAATATATTGTTAAACTTTTAAAAATAGTAAGATGGAAGTTCATTGTTTGTCTTTGGATTTCAATAAGTCATAGTGGATAGAAATGTATTGTAGAATCACCACGGTGACGTTAAAAAAATGTAAAAAGAGTGTATTTCCTAATTATGGATAAAACATATCATCTCATCTTTACTATCATTAATTGTAACATAACAAGTGTTCTGGACTACACTACACGAGAACCCAAGTTCCACGGTCCATATTTTGGGTTAGAATCTGGTGCGGTCCCACTGATTCAGATCCTTGGTAAGCAATATAGCCATAAAAATTAGATAGGACTCTCTGAATTTGGGGTACTTTGACACAGAGGCGGGTGAAGCGATAAATGATCGTATTTTGTTTATTTACCAATATTTATAGTTTTTTTTTGAATGGTGTTTGTTGGGTATGCGCTGAATTCCTGCTCTGTTTTGCAGTTTATTCTACTACTCGGTGATACCAGAGAAAATTAAGACTAAAAAATCACGACACGTTTGAGGTAACTGACCATGGAAACAGATTTCACCGGGGCGAATATTTCTAGGAAACGGACATTTGTGTTTCATCTTCTTATTCCTTATTATTAGTATGAAGGGCTACATCTGGCAGGGCTCTCCTGAAATAAACCTCAATAAACGGTCAGAAGAGCTACAAGTTGTCCCCGCATATTGAGATTTCATCTAACAGGTTTAACCGTGCGGGACAGGCTTTTGGGGTTGGCCACTGGTAATGAATGGTTAATTCACTGGGATGAAATGCAAGCGTCTCACTTTATGGCAGAGTTCATTATTTGTGAGGATTTTTTTTCATGGCATTTTTACGCCCATTACAGATATTTTCCTCTCATATAATCAGGAAAGCCAGCGAAGTATATAAATAAATGAATAAACATAATACAATGTCCATTTTTTTTCATTTTAACAGTAAATGATGTACACATTACATATTACACAGTGTGTCCAGCAGGTGTCGCCCTAGCAACGACAGACGGTCTCCACCCAAGTCTGTCTACCAAACCTACCGGAAGTTGCCTCGGGGCTTCCGCTTTGCCTCCTCCAACATGGCAGGCGTGAGGCTGGTGCAGGAGGGCAGAGTGAGCCTGTTCAGCTTTTTGCTGGGCGCCTTGGTCATCTTCCTGCCGTTGTTAACGAGCCGGTTTACGGGGCCCGACCAGACCCTCCTGACTGCCACACCGGGCAGGATAGCGTTAGTTCTGTTCGTGGCGGCTGTGAATGGCTTTCTGCTGCTCGTCTACCGGGCTCGGCTGTATCAGGTACATGATGTGTGGAGCTGGAGCACATGTGTGACTGTCCCTAATGCATGGCCCATAACCCTGTCCTGTTACAGCACTGATTATAGTGCAGCCACATACTGTGTGATCATATATCACATTTACAGGGGGTGCTTATAAGGAGATATATAAAGGCATTTAATGTGATGTAAGGACACTTAACTGGCAGTGTGGTAGATGAGTGGATTAATCTCCCGGCAGATGAGGTAGATGTTAATCCAATGAGGGGATTTAGACATGCATGGTATAGGGTCTAATGGGTCTGATCTGCCGTCACGTTCTATGTTTCTATGAAGCTGTATACTGTGTGGCTGCATTAAAGTCACTTCGCAGCTACAGACATCTTGTGTATGTTTCACTGTTTAACGGGGTCATGTGACATGTATGAAGGTATATAATATGGTTATTGTAGGGTCTGCCGTATGTTATTTCTCACAGGATCATACGTTGTCACCCACGCCAGCCCACTGTGTGTTGCTAAATCCTTTGAACTTTAGGCCACCTCGTGTAGCAAATGGGCCGCCGTTACATTTGGCCAATGCTCTTATTGGAGTTAATCTTTATAGAGCGGCCCTTTTCCTTTCATGTCGGCTGAAGAGGCGTCTGACAGCCGTGGAAGGTCACCGCCATCGCCCTGCCTTTCCGTGTCAGACGGTATATGATGAGTAGCCGGGAGGAGGCAGCCGCAGAACATCTCTCTGTGTAGTAAACTCCCAGCCTTCCGCTTCGGGTCCTTTAAAGTGTCTAAACTCCTCGTTCAGCGCTATGGAATCTGTTAGTGCTATAAAAACAAAAGCGAAGCCAAAGAAAAGGGTCTTTTCTATTTATGGCCTTTTTTGATGACTTTGATTTTTTTACACAGTAATCTGTATAATCTTTTTATGCTGTAATTTTTATTGTATTTTGTTCCGACGACACCTTCTCTATAGGAAGCAGCAAATATGTCATTGAGGTTATTTGTTTTTCCGGCGATCACATCCCCAGCCGGGCCGGGAAGCGGGTTAAGGGATTTGCGCTCTTTTAATTAATAGGCTTTTACAGGACGCGCTGCTTACGGGAAGCAAAAGCTGATTGAATGGAGATTCTATCACAGAAAATACATTTATATATCATTTACAATGCAGAACCTTTCGAACATGCGCTAGAATGACGGTGCCTTTTATGTACGTTAATTTTTTCAAAGACATTAACATTAACCAGTCAGATGAACAAAATTCAGAGGCGATTAGTAGGATTTAAGAGCTTATCTAAGCATTGTGCTATTTTAGTCGCTACTCGTTGAGTTTTCATCATGTGGTCCTGAGGTTTTGGGTTATTCATGCTTTCCGATCGCATTATATGGTTCTAGATGCACTCGCATGATAGCTGCCTTAGAACCCTGGTTGCTTGTCTTATTGGGTTACATTTTGTGATTGTTAGCGGCCTGGGTACCAGGGCAGGTAAAGTGTTGGCGGAGAGGCTTATGAAAAAGTTTGGGGTTACTCAAAAACTTGAAAATTTTCGGCAGGAAAAGCAAATTGTGTTGGATCAGAAATCCAGCACAGACAGGAGTTAATGCTGTAGCATGTCCTAACTAACCACCAAAACGAGTAGCCATGTATAATTTTCCATGTCGGATTGGACCAGACCTGTCTAGGCCAAGTGCCCTACTACCACCACCACCACTACTACTACTACTACTACTACTACTGATACTGGTGCTGCACCTCGTTCATAGTCATTACTCTGAGGATGCTAGAAGTTGATTCCAGATTATCTCTGCATCTGTTTAAATGTTTCTGCCATAATAAAGTTATTTTTGTTCCAGGTAGCCATTAGGGGAGCCTTCTTGGGCTTTGCCTTTGGATGTGGTCTGCTCCTGAGTGTTACTCAGTCGCCATGGAAACACTTTGGATGGTAAGCAGTAAAGAAAAATATTTTTACGTCATCAGCAGCCAAGACAAACCCAAACTTACTCATTGATTTCCAGACAGTTTGAACACCCAATGCGGGTTCTCTGTGTGGCCATCACATATAATAAATTAATATATAATATATTCATATATTGCATGCCATCTGCCTCTCCTGAGTACATGTGGTTACAGGTCAGGGTTTCTCATGCAGTTATATGGCGAGTAGTTTATAGTAACGTTGTAAGTAACCCTCTGCTTGTTTCCAGGTACATGTGCTCCCTGTCCTTCTTCCATTACTCGGAATATTTGGTAACGGCGCTGAACAATCCCAAAAGTCTGTCGCTGGACTCCTACCTCCTTAATCACAGCTTGGAGTACACCCTGGCTGCTGTCTCCTCTTGGGTAGAATTTACCATCGAGAGAATACTCTTCCCAGGTTTGTAATGTGTAATAATAATGTTTATATCCTAATTGATTTGCATACAACGATGTTTTCTTCCTCTTGTTCTACCAATTTAATGGAAACACTGCTTGGGAGTTATAACCGAGATCAATTAATGCTTTGATGGACACACATGTCTGTGGTGGGTGCAAGACGGGCTGCCGTATCTGCGGAGCGTAGGTGGTATTCAGGGTTGGACAAATCCCACTACCTGGTCACTCGTAGGTAAAATGTCATTAGGATGGCTAGTTGATTAGTCGTTTCCTACATCTACATACATTTCCAGCTCTGCTGGTCCGCACGGGGTATAATTTAAGAACCCTGTGGTATCAGGAAATCGGGGTCCCTCCACATGTTTGTAGTGTGGGGGGGCAGATTCACTTAATGGGAGTTTGAGTGCTAGAATTGCCTTCTTTTTTCTTCTTTGCACTTTTCTTTTTCTCTTTTAGTTTTTCTGCTTAAATATGCCCCGGCCCATAGCTGTTGGTGTGAAGCCATGGGCTTGGGCCAGCAATGGCACTTGTACACATTCCGCTTTTAGTGCACGTGTGGTCATTTCGGTCACAGATTAATACTCTCCATGCACACAGTACATTGTAATTCCTGAAGTGTAGAATCTCATATCTGTTTTTGTTTTAATCATTTTATGGTGATTTTCCTGAACTTGTATAATAGTCATTCTGATCATGGCTTTAAAATATCTTCTATCAAGTGGAAAAAATAACATCCTGTCTCCCTCCCTCTCGTCTTTTCTTTGGTAATGTAGACCTGAAGCAGATCACGTGGCTGAGTGTTATCGGATTGATAATGGTGCTCTTCGGGGAATTGCTTCGGAAGTGTGCGATGCTCACGGCCGGCTCCAATTTCAATCACATCGTACAGAATGAGAAATCTGACTCGCACACTCTGGTAACATCCGGCGTGTATTCCTGGTTCAGACATCCATCATATGTCGGCTGGTTTTACTGGAGCATCGGAACTCAGGTAGTGTTACAGATCTAATGGGATTTTGCATCTGCTCGCTGCTGGTAATGTAAAGAGATGTCTTTTGAAGGTTTTCCGCAGCTGAGAGATTTACACGCCGCACCTCTCCCTTTAGTGAATAATCCCCCCTTGACTTCCCTATACATTATAAAGCATATGCTTCAGGAAGAGCTTGCTTGGCCCAGGATAATGTATAGTTAAATCAGTAGCATTTCTCCAAAGTCTCCTCATGCATTGAATCGTACATCATGCCATGGCAAGCTTTCCCCCTCTAGCTGGAGGGACCTGTCAGTGTTGACCCTTCCTAATGTATAGGGCAGTGTACAGGTTGATTAGACCCCAGAGTCCCACAGGATAATCTTTCCATGAGTTTCTTCTCTAGTATTACTACAGTGTCCACATGCCTTGTGTGTCATCACTCCCATCACTCCTGTGTTCCAATAGCCCCTTTTCACTCCCACCTCTCCTGTATTCACTCCCATCAATCCTGTGTTCCAATGGCACGTTGTTTGCTGATCCAAGTTTAAGTTTAAAAGGCTAATTTATTGTTAGAAACCTTTTTGTAATTATATGACAGCCAGAAATGTCCTTGTTTTCCATGAAAACAGCTCAGTGACCCCAAACTTTTGAACATTAGTGTGTGTGTGTGTGGTGTGTGTATAGTATATTATTATATATATAATATACCTATTATATATATATATAATCGTTTAAAAACTCTGTTATTCTTTTGTTGTCTTTTCCAGATTTTACTGTGTAATCCGATCTGTTTAGTCGGATACACGCTCGCGTCCTGGAGATTCTTTCGAGAGAGAGTGGAGGAAGAAGAATATTCTCTGATTCACTTTTTTGGAGAACAGTATTTAGAATACAAGCGGAAAGTTCCCACGGGCCTCCCCTTCATAAAAGGAGTGAAAGTGGAGCCCTAAGAATACTCCCCTTGTTCTTCTAACCTGCAGCGGAGAAGACGGGGGTCTTTTAGAACTGTCCTCACGTTAAGTGGACTGATTAACAGCTCCAAAGGGGCGCGAGCCGCAAAGAGCAGCTTCACCGATACGTTCCACACTGAAACGCCACTGGCCGTCGATCCCTTTACACGTCCAATACAGTTCATTGTACAGAAACGGGGGTAAACGATCTCAATACCTCGCAGCAAACGCTTGATTTGAATCACTTTTCTAGAAGACATTTTTATAAATATATATATAATTACCTGACCCATAATGGTAGCGTATATTCTTATTTCTATAGTATTTATATGCATGTATATTAAAAAAAAATTCTAAAAACAAAATAAAATGCTAAACCTGGTAGCGGAAACAACTATTATTTTTTTTTATTATTATTCCAGGCAGCCCAGAAACGCAGCAATATCCAACACTTATAGTATCCGATCCACGGGAGGCAGATTTTGGTGGTGAATGCGATAGATTCAACACTAATATTTTTATTTATTTTGTTGGAATTTATTTTTTTTGGGGGGGTTATGAATTTATTGTGGCCTCCATTAGGATTTAAACTGAATTCCGACACAATAACCAAATGAACCCTGCAAGAAAGCAGTCAGTTCTGTCACTATCACTAAATGTACCTTATTGGGTGGAATTTAACAATAATTTGGCAGATTTGACAAAAATGCCCATTGTGATTTATCTAACCGGTTGTTAAAATCGATCTCGAACGGGAGTTCATGTAATTGTTCTACTAGAAAAGTACTTAATAATTACATGCGGGTTCTTAAAACCTTTTAAAGGATCTGTTTTCTTTCACTGTGTTTATATTTAGCAATATTAACTGACATTATGTCATTCCAAAAAGCTTGCACTTTTTTTAAGGAATAAGAGAATGTTTTTGTCCAGTTGCTATGTTACAGTCCGCAATTAATCGTATTTTGTGGATTATAGGAAATATACGGCATAGGATGATAGGTTTCAGTTTGTATTTTAGGCCCTGCGAAATCTGTTTTATATTTCATAAGAATGCATTCTTGAAATGAAGAGGAAAAAGACAAAAGTCCAAGATCTAGGTTTTTATGTGAATTTTACCCTAAAGATTCAAATGCAACTTCACTGATTTATCAGAACCGCTGGTAAACAGAAGGAACCCGAGAGATTTTCTTTGTCCTTAATTTTTAGAACTAAAAAATACAAATCATTTCCCAGTATTGGTGAATTGTACTTTATTTTTTTATTTAGCGGTTCTCGGGTCTTGGGCGAAATATGGCTTATGGGTGAGAAGATGGATACTTATAGAATATGTCCATTGTTGGACCCAAAGATCAGAATAAATGGTTAGCCGTCAATCGTTATTTGGTAGGTTCTTTGAAGCTGGGGTTCGTTGGACCCCAATAGGTCTTCAATTGCTGCCTCCCAGAGGATGATGGGAGTTTGTACGAATATTACTGTTTGTTTAGGCATAAAAACTATTACAATCAAATATATTTCAAATGTTTCTTGTTGAATATTATACACTTATTTTTTAGGACTAGTTTTGTACACTGCTTAAAAATAAACCATTTAGTAGAAGAAAAGATCCATGTTCTTACAGATGCCTGTAAAAAAACAAACAAAAAAAGACCGAGAATGGATCTCATTTTTTATTTTTTAATTTATTATGTGATTTTGCTATAGGGGGGAAGAAAAAGGTATCTCTATTGTCTGTCTCCACATGTTAAATGGTTCTGCTAGATCCGATAGCATAATCACCGATAACAGGGTCAAGAAAGCAATGGTTAACACGATTGTTTTCCACTAACGTTCCTATGGATGATGGGAATTGCAGTGCAACAGCTGAAACATCCCAGGATCAGCATCTGGGACATGCATGAATATAGAAGTATTTAATGTCACCATAGCACTTTCAGGGTTAATCCATGTCTTTTTCAGAAAGAGGTAACATTTTTTTGTTTCTGTATAAAGTTTGTACATCCGGCAACGTATTGAATGATCTGTAAAATGCTAACGGACTTTACGACTGTAAACGTGTATTTACACAATATCTGTGAAATAAACAACTTTATTATATTTTTATAACCATTTAGAACGGCTTATTTTTTTTCTCCAATTTCCAGAGTGTTGTTTATATACTGAACTTGTTTTTGAATAATTTTTTTTCTGGTTTTGTATCCTTGTTGGTTGTTAAAATGTTTAAAGAGGTGCACTGCTGTTGGCAAGTTGGGCATGGAATTGGATTGAACCCGAGCAGGCATTGGCACGTTCCTTTTATTGCATGTTTTAGCATCACAAACATCATCAGGATTATGTTTTAATGAGGCTGAAATTATCAAATAAAATTTTAAATTAAATTAATACAATTCTATATCATGCAGGGGGGTTAAGATTAATAAGGGAATTGGGAGATTTCAGTAATGAAGAAAGACAAATGGCGTCTTACAGGAGATAAAACGTTGTATAAATATATGGGGCTGATATAAAGAGGTCTTCTCCAGTGACCCCCTGGTCACCCTCTGAGACGGGAAGAGCGAAGATTTCATACACAACACAGCAAGGGATTCTTTACAGTGAGGGCAATAAAGGTACAGAATCCACTGCCAAGAGAGAAGGTTCTATTAGATACGACTGACTTGGCTTTTGGAATCGAGAAGGAATTTTTCCCCAAAAGGTTAGGTCAAAATTTGAAAAATAGCTTAATTTCTTGGGGTTTTTTTCTTTACCCTACCTGAAGGACAGGTAAACAGTTTGGACTTGATGGGTTTAGGTCTTTCTTTTTTCAACCTAAATTTCTGCAATTAGACTTAGCAGGGGGACACCAAACCTGTGTACCAGTGAGGGTCTACTAGGCTTCCAGGTTGGGCTTCATGTAGGGCGTTACAGAAGATAATCTGCAGTGATGAGATGGTAACCAGCGCTAACAGGGAGGGCTTGTGTCTGAATTTTTAGCTGACCTAAAAATAAGAAAGGATCCCGTGCCAGACAAGTACTGAACCCACCGTGAGGAAGTGGTTCAGGGGCTTCCACCATCTATTGTCTTAAACCTTGATGGTTGTTCTTGAGAAGAAGACAACCTGTCCTGATGGGGTGGACAGAATAAGCAGGGGAGATCTGTCTTCTGATAACTCTTTCCCCCATAACTTCATAAAACATAGGAATACGATTTCACGTTCTGGCAACCCCACTCGCTAATTTCTATAAGGTTCTTACCTATTAAAATATTTTGTTGTCCCTCCTATTAAAAAGCTGGACAGACTGAATTGGATATTTTATTTGGCAAAAGCACATTCATATAATAATGACACAATGCTAATAATTTCATCCCAAACTGCTTATTATTGTTAATCGGGGCTAATGTATAATGGGACGCTTTATCCGATAAAAACATGGTGAACGTATATTATATTCTAGATTCATACCGGGACAGTTACAGTGTCCTACAGCAAATAGTGTTAATCGAATAGTAAAATATAATGGATACGCGTGAAAATGGGGATTCACTAAGAAGTGATACGTTTCTCACCGGATTTATAGGATGTTGGATTTTTCCATCTCCCTGTCCGTTAGGAAATTGTTATAAACGTGTGAAATTGGAGCTAATTATTATAAGATAAATCATGTCTGGTTATGTACCCTGCTGTCCTGCGCTCCCTTCTCTCATTCTCACCCTTCTGAAGCTATCAGAGGTTATATTAGACCTGGATCGGTGCCCTCTCTAGGGGAGGACTGAAGTGGCTCATTTTGTACCAAAATTATTGACGGCTACATCTATTGGTGGCGTACGTATTTAGGTGTTTAAGCCTTTGCGGACGGACATGTTCAGTTTTGACCAGTAATATTCCTTGCTTTTAAGCAAAGGATCATCATGGAAAAGGTTAACACTTCGATTGTCGACTTTCAGCTCCAGGGGTTTCTCTTGATTGTCCTCAGCGCTAGGAATGCCGTCACTCCTAAAGCAGAAGACCACAATCACAATTTTTACATAAGATGACATCGTTTTCATACATTAGAAAGAAGAGAATGGAAAGTGTGTACCTGTGTATCTCATTAGCCAACGATGTGTCTGCCAAGTCTTCTTTTACATCCTTTGGCTCTTTTAATCTGCTGATTTAAATATCATGGGGTGAAATAACCAAATACCACAAAATATTGTTGTATGTCGTACTGTCATATATACCAAAGCTAGATTCTCCGTAAGACGAGACTTCTTCCTTTCTACGTGTTCCTGTATCCAGTAGGGGAGTCAGGCCTGCATCTCACCTAACTGTCTCTCTTTAGAAGGGACAATCTCTCCGTCTCTCTTTCCTCCCCTTGTAGCGCATCATGTTTTCTGGGTATATAGAACGTACCTGAGAACTCTCCGGCTTTCGCCCAAATACTCCGGGTGAAGCGCCAATTTCTCCTAGGCAATCTCGGGGTGGAGGGAGCAGCATTTAGGCTCCACCCTATTCCCCTATGACCCCATGGCTAGCCCCACCCATCTATGTAACTATGCTTGGCCACATATATGACTAGCCCCTCCCCATGTGTTGGTAACCCAACCCATCTTGAAGCCACTCGCCCAAATAAGTAGGGCTCCGAGTAGCCAGAACCTGGAACACTAAACTGTGTATATAAAATACATTTCATTCTAAATAACTTACTCGGCTACATAAGGAATTTTGGAAAAGCCCCACCCCTATGCGAACTTCTAACCACGCCCACTACACAAGTATCCCCCTTTTGCCATTGTAAATGTTGGGGGGGGTATGGACTTGGATCATCCACGATCCCACTTGGCTTAGACCCCCCCACAGCCATCTTCCATCCTCGCGCTTCTCTACCTGGGCTCCAGCCGCTCCTTAACCCTCGCAATGGATCGTACATAAGGCGCGATCTGTTTGGCAATCGTGGTTAAGTAGCTGTTCTCCTGTTTGAGTTGCTGAAGGTCGTGGAGCTGAGCTGTCATGAGAAAATAATCTGTGGTTAATTCAGAAACAACCGATAATGATTTAAAGTTGAATAATAGCGGTTACAATTTATACCAATCATTAATCAATATATCTGGAATTCATTGTATCTGGAAGCCCTTGGCACAAGCATCGGAGAAGAGAAGGGTGTCGGCGACCTGTCTGTAACTCGGATGTCATCGTAAGACAAGAAGATCTCGTTATTTCTGTGTAAGTAACGTTTCCGCTTTTATTTTCTCTGTGAAATCTATCGTTCTAATCATAACGTTCTAATTAATAATCTCGATAATTATTAATTACGGTAGGTCATGTAAGAAGAGAATGCTTTTTACCCGCAGCGTATCCTTATTAAGGCGATGTCATATTTTAATTAAGTCACATGTGTCGTTACCGTACTGATCACATGATCCCGTTACGGAAAATGAATAAGGCGGAGAGCATCCCTGCATCATGCATTTTTAATATGTGTCCCTGGTTGATCCGGGCACTGTAATAAATCCCAACGGTGTACAGCAGCTATAATATCATATTAGATCATATCACCTTCATAGATCTCCTGTTCATTGGCAACCCTCTGATAGGTCTCCTCCCAGATCTGAAAGACAAACCATCGCCAGGCATGCGTTTTAGACTCATTGACGAGGCATAGATGGTGTCTCTTTAAACACAATATGGGACATCCACATCCAGAAGACCCTTGTACTCACTGTGAAGGCATATGTTTAAAACAAACTCAACTGGGAACAGGCGATGCTCCTAACGTACAGGATGACGTCCACTTGGGAAGACATTACTAGTGTCATTAGAGGACATAACTCAATGAACATTAGACTGATCTTATCAATCAGGGCAGCCATACACGAGATATCACTCAATGTGTTCTCCATCTCAGAACCAACGACCACGGAGCCGGCTGGCGTGGAAATAATAAACCAGACCCCCCGGGGGTCTTAAAGGCTGTTCCATCCTATACTCCCAGCAGATCTGTGTCGCCAGTCCCATGGCTATAGACTTACCGCTTCGAATGCGTTCCTCATGGTTTCTACAGATGAATATTCAGAGGCTATCTGCACATCAACCTGGAGAGATTTCCGTATGATCTCGCTCATCGTGTCTGTCTTGATGAGGGAATGATGCTTGGTCAGGTCCCTATGAAGTTCTTGGACCTGGTCCTTCAAGCTCTGGATCTCGATCTGTAAGGACTGTGAATGGGGAATGTGTGTGAATGAATCTGGGCGTTCCCGGCATTATACCAAGTAGCAGTATTCTTAAATTCTGAATGATCTCTGAAATATGTTTTCATGAAAACGTTCA
Organism: Spea multiplicata; assembly: GCA_009364415.1. Lineage (NCBI taxonomy): Eukaryota > Metazoa > Chordata > Amphibia > Anura > Pelobatidae > Spea > Spea multiplicata. The sequence goes on along the minus strand of VKOC01002527.1, from coordinate 24,820 downwards.
GCTTTAGGCAAATACTTAATTTGTACTAGACATACCTTATACATTTCTTCGTAGGTGCAGCAATGCCTGGTAAACGGGCTGTCTTCCCCTTCCGCTAGCAGGACTTTTGTGCTGATATATCGATGCATGGTGGGCTTCCGAACAATCGATCCGGTGAAGGACATCTTGTCGCAAGAGGCAGGACATCCTGGCATTATTAATGTCTTGGAGGACTGGCCACCTGAAATCCTAAGCATATAATTATAATTATTTGGACTAACTCTTCTACACCTGATAACAAATTCTTAAAAGCAGCAAAACAAAAAATACATAAAGTAAGACGGGACTGTTGTATTATGTATTAGTAATATTATTATTATATTATTATTATTATTATTATTATTATACTTTTATATATATAAAAACCAATATAATAAATAATTATAATATTATAATAGTATTATTAATATTATATATTATAATTATATATAGTATTACAGTTATTATACTATACTACAATAATTAAAGAAGGCTGTAGTGAGTTCATTCAATATAATTATATATATATATATATATATGTAAGATAATTGATGATGTAAGATAATTTATCTGCTCAACTATTCCATCAATAATTTACATTCAGCTATTCACCAGGAACAAAGTGAACTTGTTTGTGAATATTAACTTTTTTTTTTTTGCTGTAATGGTGAAATTAAATGTACATTAGAAAATATGAATGTTACAGGATTTTACAGTACATGAAAATAGAAATCCCACGGACTTACAGGCTTACGCTGGCATGTCCTGGGCCACCGCAGCTCCCGCTGACACTGGTGGCCCTGCGCAGGTTCAACATCAGCAGCGGTTCCAGACAGCGCGCAAATTCTGCTCCATAGTCTGTATTGATCTAAAATCCACACATGTGAAGGTTTGTACGACCCTCTCCTGTTTCTCTCCAGCTCCGAACATTAAGGCGCTTAGTAGATCGCACACTATTCTCGGGTCCTCCTGAATTATTTGGATTCTCCAGAAATGGGCATGGTATTCCGGATCAATTTTTATTAGTGAGTTATTATACAACCAATTACCGTTTTCTTTCCTGCTTCTTCTCTAGAAAGCCAACCCATGTTTCTATCTCATATTATAAGTGAAAATTCTTCCAAAGCAAAAGCAGGAATTACTGTCCTTCGGTAGTCATAACCAAATAATTTGACAAGAAAAAAAGTCAAATACACACATTATATATATATAATATATATATATAATATATATGTATTTTGACTTTTTTTCTATATATTTATATATAAATTAATTATTAATATATATATATATATATATATTAAATCTATATATTTTTATTTTAAAAAATTTTTTTTTTTTAAATAATCTTTAGTCCTTTTTTCGCCAAGTTTACTACTTTTGCTTCTGAAAAATAACGGTTTTTAACAGACCCTTAAAGTTCTTTTTTCCCCCGAAAACCAAGGGGTGTGAAATTATACCTTGCTGCTTTGTGACGGTCTCAGACGGTGAGGAAGTTTCACAATTTTCTTCAGTCGCTCCATTAGTTGCTGGAAAAAACATTTTCGCCAACTTAGACTTGCAAAAGGGAAGACCCATTCAATGTCATTAGTGATCAAACATATCCGCAAAGCAAGATATAAGCTCGTGTTACACCTAAGTGTGTAATAATTATTTTCCCATGGTTCTTTTTAGATTATTTAGAGAGGGAGTGATACATCTATAATAATGTAGTTATATATGAGTACGTACTAACTTGAGATTTTACGGTATTTGTGAGTCTTTGAAACAAGGTAATAGAAATAAACCCAAAAAGTAGGAGCTCTGTCAAGTTCCTTGGCATCAACATACTTACATAACCTAAGTCGAGGAACTCTGCTTTATTGGCAGAACTTAAGAATGCTGAACAGGTAACAAGGTGGACCTGTTTAAAAAAAGAAAAAGAACATGATATGTCGGGAAATATAATAATAAAAGTATAACATCTTCCACAAAGTTAGTTTTCCCAGAAAGTTCGTTTTTCACCTGCAAGGTGGGTAAAAGAGACGCTAAGTGTGACAGCTGGTCCTTGAAAGCCTTCTCCTTCTCTTCATGTTGACTTCAAATCCAAATTAAAAGAAAGAAACATATTGAGAACACGAGGTTTAGAGTGCTGTTTATTATAATATTATGTTTATTTATTGACGGTTCGGGATCTTTACCTCTGCGCGGCTTTCAGGAGGATTTTCTTTCGTTCTGCCAGCTTTTCCTGTAGATATAACAGGTATTTAATATCAATTAAAAGACGTGATAACCAGAGAGCCCACAGCATCACCCAACGGCAGATCTGGATTGTTGTAATATCCATATTAAACCAGTTACCTTTGTGAATAACCAGATAAAGTTTTAATGTTAGAGTTCTAGTGGTCTCTTGGCAGAGAGGTCATTCGGATGATGTAGAGAATGAGGAGAGATGTAGAGAATGAAGAGAGATTTGAGAGAAGCGGTAACCAAGTGCGGTCCAATTCAAGCAAGGAGCAGCTGACTCCCAACCGATGATAAAGTCAAACAAAGATTCTTGGGAATTGGGACGTTGCCACCATCGTTCCGTATATGAATAAGTAACCATGGAAACTGATGGAATGTTTTCCCCCAAATTGTTTATTATTTTTTTTTAAAAGACGCTGTTCTAATAAATTCTAATAATCTAGTTTTCAATGTCTTTATAGATTGTAAGCTCCCCAGCACAGGGGGGTAATGACAATAATGTAATTGTCAATTTAAAATAGTTTTTGCAAAATATTTTTTACTGTCCCCAATGCAACAGCGCTACGGAATCTGCTGGCGCTATAGAAATAACTTTTTTCCCCCTTTATTCAAAACATGGTTCCATGACTGATGGACCTGCACTGACCCCTGGTGGATGTATAACTTAAAGGCAAAAAAAAAAGCATTTTATGGCACATATACCCCTACATCTCTGATGTCATAACAAAATACCCTCTTACACGATCTTTAGACTATCCTCCTTTCTCCAAAACCTCACTCGTGCTGCCGCATACATCCGGAACACACTTCCACCTCCAGCTTTTACCCTTCAGAAAAACCTCATAAGTCACTTCTTCAGAGAAGCATGCGATCATTTCAGATATAACCTTACTGATATACAACCCCTATATCAACCTATGGCACTGTCACTCCCCTTCTCTATACCCCGTTACTGCTACATTGTAAGCTTGGCCTTAGTCTGTCTGGGTATAAAATGATGCAAGAAATATATATTTTTTTATCTATAATGGCCGGGATTCTTATACATTTAGGGTGTGAAGTGACGGTGTACCTGCATACTGCTGAAAAGGGTGTTTATAGAGGTCTCTTCCTCTTCTGCGCTATTCCGGACCTCTTCGATCATAGCTTTGAGGAGGTAGATCGCTTCCCTGGTTGATGTCTGTAGTTCTTTAACTGCCTGTATTAAGTATTTATATAGAGGGGGGGAGATATAGAGAGAGAAAAAGAGGAAAGATAATGCAGTGGGACTTTACATTTACTCAATTTCATCTACCTATTTCATAGCATGATATGAAGCTCATTAAAAAAAACACATTTATTAAAATCATATTTTTTTGCTGTTATGGCAACAACCTATCAGTGCTGTCTCAGGGTGTCATGTGCTGCATGCCAAAAACACCTGAGCACAAGGAAAAGTCCTGTTGAAGAGTGGAAGTGGAAGGTGACAATAGGGGGGAACAAAAAGCTACGGTTGAAAGTCAAGCATGGAAAAGTAAAAAGATTGGGGATGAGGGGAAAAAAATGAAGAAGGATGTGATGGAGATATTTTAAGGGAGACTAAGAGGTGGAAGTTGTTATGGGAAAAATGATTAGAGGAGAGTGAAAAGAAGAGAAGGGATTATGAGGGGAATTAGAGGAGGAACAATAAGGTGGATTTAATGAAGAATGATAGTGAAAATGATAGGTGAAGTGTGAATGGGGTAAGGAGTAACAAGAACAAAATGATGAAGTGAATGAATGAGAGAGAAAAAGGGATTAAAGAAAATGAAAGAACATAAGCGGTGAGAAGAAACAGGTTAAAGGAAATAGAAAATGAAAATATAGGAATACAAGGAGAAAGGGTTTATAAGGGAGGTACAGGCAGAAATACTGAGCGGACATGGAAAGGGTTAATGGGGTAGAGAGAAAATGGATGGCGAGCAAGAAAGGTGGTGGGTCTTGTGAAAAGGCATAGAAACGCTAATGTGGTCACTTTGGCCTGATGTGTAACGAATAATTTTGGAGAAGCTTCTGACCACGATCTACTCCTGCACTGCTTGCATTTTGTACGATCAATAGGAAAAAGTGCAATTCATAAATACGGTAATAATAAAGAATAAAATAAACTCTACACCGTGTAGAATTCTACGATACACCCAGCTATTTTTTGGGCGCGAGATCCCTTTATGTGAGATGGAATGCACCGAATTCTGGCTTTTTCCGAACCTTTCGCAAGCATTTTCTTATGTTGGCTCCATTCGCGCGTTTAATAATTCAAGTCCTATATTCTTGCGGATGGTAAATTATGCTTTTAACCCACCATCACTGCTTGATCCAGCTTCTCACATCCCTGCATATAAGCAGTTTCAATATCAATGCAGTGAGCGCGGCTCTCCCTATGAAATATGTATAAAGAAAGATAGATATAAGTCACTTTCGATAGATATTCAGCATCTGGAGGAATCAGTAGAATATAGAAAAAGAGGAATGGAGTTGGTAAGTTTGTGAATTGAAAACAGTTGTGAAGAAGATGCTTAAAGCCACCCTGTCCATAGGCTGATGGTTAGAGACTTTATACGTCATACGTTATACCTGTCATAAAAAAACCTATAATATAATGTATTTAACTTCAGAAAACCCTTATACGACCAACAGTGTTATAAGGGTATATATATATATATATATATATATATATATATATATATATAATATATAATTACTTACACCTGCATGTCACGGAAACAGTTAATGCAAAGCATGGATTTCTTCTCTGTTGAAAACATGATGTACGGCTCATCGTGCAGGGCTTGGAAGAAAACAAACAATAAAGATGATGTCATATGTTAAACCTTTTGGACCAAGTTGTCTAAAATGTAACACATGCTCAAATATACCACGGTTCAAAAGTTTGGGGTCACCCAGCTGTTTTTGTGGAATGCAAGAACCTTTCTGGCTCTAACATAATCACAAAAGGGTTTTCTAACCATCAATCAGCCTTTTAAACTTAAGTTTGGATCAGCGAACACAACGTGGCATTGGAACACAGGAGTGATGGGAGTGATAAAGGGCCATTGGAACACAGGAGCGATGTGAGTGATAAAGGAGTGATGGGAGTGATAAAGGAGTGATGGGAGAAAGGAGTGATGGGAGTGTTAAAGGGCCTCTGTACGCCTATGAAGATATTCCATAAAAAATCAGCCGTTTTCAGCTACAATAGTCATTTACAACATTAACCCCGTCTGCGCTGGATTTCTGATCCATTTCATGTTATTTTAAAGGACAAAATGTACTTTTCTTTCAAAAACAAAGACATTCTGAACATACTTACGGCATTTTTTATATATATCCTTAGCGCGTTTACTTAGTGAAACAATCTCGTGGCGGGAGAACATTTTGGCTTTATGGGTTTCCTCTCGGCACTTGGTACACAGGGGCTGGTTGCAGGTGTTACAATAATACATGACTTCGCCATCCTGAGAAAGACACGCAAACGAAAATCATTTTTTCCACACCTTTCAGAAAATGGCACCCATTATGTCACCACTAAGGTGAACAGCTAGGCAAACTGCGCAAAACCGCCCAAAAAATGAAGGTCCCTGAGCTCTTATATAATATTCAGTATTTACATCTTTCTAAAACCTCTGTTATATAACTGGTTTTGGACAGCCTCCCAGCAGAGGTGGTAGATGTTAATACAGTAAAAGAAGTTAAACAAGCATGGGATAGATATATGGCTCCTGAATCTAAGGCGAGACCAACGACTGATTTAGGCTTCTCTTTCAGCGATAAGAGGTCCATAGGACAAGAGCCGTGCGGTGAGTGCTTCTACTTATGGTGCTAAGTGAGTAGATGGCTCGTACTTCACCTGTTTCTTACACTCCAGGTCACAGTTGGCGCATTGAACCACCTCGTCGTAGTCAGCAGAACTGTCCACCAAAAACTTAAGGAGTCGATCTACCGGAGGGAGACCGTTATTCCCTTTCACAACTGACTGGTGTCTGTAGAAAGGAAAAGAAATGAAACATTAAACACCCGTGGCGGTTCGTTTGAGTACAGTTCCAAAATGAACATCAGACTAGACGGGGCGCACATATCCAGCCGTCGGCCACGCTTAGATCATCAGACGGCCGCTGGCCTTAAAGCGCCGGTCCAGACATTAAATTCAATGTGACTACACATGAATAGTTAGGGGTCTTGCTTTGAGTTTTTTTGATCCAGCAATCAAAAGATAAAAGAGGACATCGCTGTAGTTCTTGTAACTTCTTACTTCTGTATTGTTCTAGGATATTTTTAGCATATCGCTGTTCCGCTCTCCATAAATCCGCATTCTAATAATAGCGATGAGCATTATCCCACCGGTCCACCCCAATCTAACTATTCCACCCAGTTCTCTTTTATCGGGACATTTTATGAGATCAAAAGCCAGCTATAGACATAGAAATAAATATTATTAGAGAAAAGGAAAACATTTTAAGGATTCTCAGAAAAATAGAAACAATAAAGTTGTCTCCTTCAATTTCAGAACCAAGAAACGTATTGAACGTGAAAGAGGCTCCTTAAAGAAAGAGGTTTAAAAGAGGGACTGATGGCCAAGATCAAAGCCTAAAGAAGTCGAAGTAGCTTTAAGAGATGCCGGTGCCAGGGAAGTTCACTGCTCTCTACCCCGTTATGAGAAATACATTGTTGTGAGGGGCATTTCTTGGCTGAGAGGCTTTTCTTGCAACAGCCGCCCCCCTATACCTGGGAACAATCCGGGTCGCAGGAGCGGGGTCTTGACACTCCCCATTCTGCCCATTTTCCCTTTAAATGGGGGTGTTTCCCACTGCCGTCAGCGGGAACGGCCCCGACGTCAATGGGACCTCCCACCGATGTCACGGGACTGACCGCCCCCTGACATCAGTGGCCAGTCCTGGCTGCATCCCGCAAGGGAAGGCTCCCACAACATCGCCAGTCCCACTCACAGATGATGTCAGCACTGCCCAATGATGTCATCAGGCTACCTAAAGAAAGAGGGCTCCGTGGAGATGGAGCCTGGAAGTTCCCAAAATCTTATCAGATACCTGAATTTAGTAGCGACTACTCATCATGGTCACCTATAAGATATATGAGGCCTATCTATATGTCACTATTTTGAAAACAATAGAAGTTATCATTATATGACATTACCGAGACGTGTTTTGGGGCAGGGGTGAGTATGTAGAGTGTTATTTGTTAAGATTACATCTTAGGCAACTTTGACACCTTTTATTTATAGAAAAAGATATATAACGCTATATATATATATATATACGCTATATATATATATACGCTATATACTATATTGAATATTACATAATTGAACACTTTTGTAGCTAAATGCAGCATTAGAAACATCAGTTTCTCTAATCCTGTGAAAATCTCTCGCATTTGTATTTTTTGTCAGGAACACTTAATTATCATGTGACACAAAAGGAGTCACTGATAGGCTGTTGCCGTATATACTAAACGGGAGGGGGGTTCTGATTAACCCTTCAACGGAAAGAAAAGAATGACAGATCTTTTAGGATTGCAAGCCAATCTAGAGAATACAATCCATATTTTATTGGTACTTAATTAATTAATTAATATTAATGATGGTTTCTGCGCATTACAGCTGAGATAAAGGGCTTATTTTTGAGCGAGTCACATCATCAGGGGGTAATTATCACTATAATAACGTAAAAAATTTCTCCAGCCAGTTTTTTTGGGCATTTCTTCACTGTAACAGATGGTGAATTTGCCCTCGCCGCCAAGAGACCGTGTATGTCGGGGGGGGGACCAGGGGCGCGCTGTCTTTGCTGTTGATTAATGTTTATAAACGTGGATTATTTGTTCTATAGATAAATCTGGAAAGACATTTTGTTTTTGAAGAAGAGATACACAAAATCGAGTTGGAAGAATAAAATGTGGAAAAAAAGGAGAAAAATTGAAAAAAAAATAACGATTTTACTATATAACGCCACATCTTCATTGCTACTTACACTGGAAGTCTATTCCAGGTATTTACTACTTTTTTCTATAAAATAAAATTTTCTAATATTCCTCCTTATGTTAAAAAAGTGTGTCTCTTGGACTTTAATAATTTTGTGCACGCATATACTGCAGATATATATATATATATATATATATAATATGAATAATATGACATTGTTTCTGCTCTATTCATCAGGAAGAGTTAAGTCGGACCGGTACAGCGAATGGTCCTACCGTCAATTTAACCATTTGTTGTGCTGGGCCAACACAGACTTTCTTGTAAGGGAACCTTCCCATAATGACTATAATTAAATGTTTAGCGAATAAAGCCCATGCTACTTCTACTACTCCGTAACCGCTAATTCCTTTATCACGTTCCAGATAAAAGTGGATCTGCTTCCCCCACAGCTGCTCCGTGCCTTAGTGATTCTGATAAGCTATGGTTCAGGCATGATTGCTTGCCTGCTTGTCAAAAGGTAGGAAAGGTCTGATTGTCCTCAGTAAGATAAATCGGAACGTTATCTGTAGTTCGCTAACAGAGAGAACGTTAATAGCTTCGGCTTTTTTAAATATTCAGTTCTTTATACTGCGAGTTCTTGCAATCGCCAAGCGAGTTCTGTGCTGTTTATAATAATAAATAATAACAATAGCAGGATTATTATTAACATTATTACAAATAATAATAGTAACAATGATAACAATAATAATAACAACAACAATAATAATGATAATAATAATAAAGGCGTAATATGCAGAATTAGCCTTATATTCATACCCGGGAGCTCTCAGGGTCTGACCCCGAGTTTTTTTACCCCTGGGATCATATATAAGACTCAAAGTTGGTGTTTTTGCTCCCAGTATGTTACAGTTGATATCCCTGCTTGAATGCAGGTGACTCAATCACGTGTAGGGACCTCTGGTTAACAGATTTGGCGAGTCACTTGGCATGTAGCATCTTCACGATGGGCTATTAAAGGGTTAATATTTCACAGTCCCCGGGGTCAGCTCATTTAGTAAGTGCCCACGCATGCTCACATTATATTACTTCTTCCTGATCAGCTTCTTATTCCTTAGATTTTTCCATGAAATATCTTTAAGAAAACACGCATGCCTCCCAACTGTCACGCTTTGCGCAGGACAGTCCTGATTTTGCCGCTCCATCCCTCTGTCGACAACCCCCCCAAGCTCCGACATCTTCAAGTAATTTTCCGCTTTGTTTAAAGTCAGGATAAGTAATGCAAAGGGCACACTGGCTCTGTGTCATGCCTCCCAACTGTCCCGCTTTACAGGGGACAGTCCCGGTTTTGCTCGGCAGGACTGCGCAGAATCGTTGTAATGGGCTATTAACATTTCGACAGGCTCGGGGTCGGCTCATTTAGAAAGTTTGCATGTTTATCGATGTCTATCTACTACACGGGGGTGGGGGGGTTACTTACCCACAAAGAGGGCAGGTAAGGCGCCCGTCTGCCGCGCGCCCCCGGAGGCAGCTTGCGCAGAAGTTATGGTAGCAGTCGAGCAGGCAGGGGTGTTCATATTGTTCATGGCACAAAAAACAAGCCAGGGGGTGGCAGCTGATTTTATCCAAGTCGTGCAGGTTATCCAGGGGCGAGAAAATCTCCCCAGACATCTGAAGAGATAAAGAAGCCGTCCTATTAACAGATAATTACTTTTAAACTGCATATATATACCCCCCTATATAGTATATCTGCACCATTTAAACCTTTCATATATATATAGAAGGTGCCTATAATGAGCACACATAACGTCGCGGACCCCGGCCGTGAATAACGGGGAATATCGCCTGAAATCGTGGCCCGCTTGTTAGCTCCTCGGACAAGGTTAGAGTTTAGATTTCAAGGGCAAAAGAATTTTCTCCGGGCGAGCGACACGGGAAAGGCTTACAGAATGCTCCAGGCCTGGAAGGGTTAATGCTCCGAAAGGTTTCTTTCTATAGCGCCAGCAGAGTCCGTAGCGCTGTTACAATCAGTGGAATGATTTAGTTCACCCCTCACCCCCCCTAGATCCTATACTTAGATTGTAAGCTCTCTGTCCAGCGCATGTAGACCCCCCCTGTCTTCTCCGGGTTCCGGACTCACCTTTGCACCGCGTTCGTTCCACCCTCAGGACGCGCCCGGTGGTCTCCAGCGGCCCCCCGTTCTATCTCTCCCAGCTCACCCCTGTCTGAGGGAAATGGAATGACAGCAATCTCTGATGCGGCTGAAGTGGCGCTTGTGCCCGTGACGTAGGGACTGTAACGAGGGCAACAAGAAAATCATCTTCAACGAATTCTTCCCCATGTTTAAACATAGAACGTGACGGCAGATAAGAACCATTCGGCCCGTCTAGTCTGCCCGTTTATTCCTGATGTAAGGGGTTCGAAACCCCTGTCAGTCCTTGGTCCGGACCCATAGTGAGGATAGCTTTATGTTGATCCCATGCATGTCTAAATTCCCTTACTGTATTATCCTCTACCACTTCTGCTGGGAGGCTGTTCCACTTATCTACCTCTCCATAAAGTCAAACTTCCTTGTGACCTCCCATCCTAACGTTTCTCCTCTTTCTCAATAAACAGATGCGGTAGCGCCATTACATCGGGGGGATGAAACTTAACAAATACATTAAAATGGACAATAAAATGAACAGGGCCCTGTGAGCTGACAATCTATTGCAATCTACCTTATACATAGGCACAGGCGCAATGTACGGATGCTTTTACCCACTTTAGATGATTATGTGGCCTATGAATGACGTCTTCCTGGATAATTCATTTATTTATGCAAGTTATTTCATTTATAAATTCATTTACTTGCGTTTAAATACAGATTATTGTTTTTTTTATTGCGGAGATACATGATAAACATACTAAGTTACTAGGAAAGCAAGATACCAATGTTGTAAAAGGGGGACAGAAAGACTGACAATGCAAAGGCGGGGTGGTTGGGTGGTATGGGCTTCTGTGCCTAGTGTTTGTCGGGATATAAACTGTTAAAAGTCTGGCCAGGAACAATTCCCCGAGCCGAATGCTGATTTATCGTACTTTTCGATGTGCGATTATTCTGCCCTTGGCCACCTGATTACTTAGCGCATGCGCAAGGGCCTCTTCTTCCTTTCTGCCATCTCGGGTCGTCATGGCTCCCGTGGTCAGTATGGAGCTCTTCGCTTTTTGTATTAAAATGTTAATATTCGACGCCGGTTGACCTCTCCCTGCCTCTACACCGGCTCTCTGCTTGGCAGGGGTCAGCCGAGGCGCGCTGGGAGCGGTTCTGCCGGCGGGGTATGGGTAGAATAGGCGGGCCGCAGTCGGAGCATGAGGAGCAGCGGCCTAGTAGCCTTCATTAGAGCGGCCTCGGGCTGGCTGCTAGGCCGGCCTGGGTGGGTATTAGGATTGATGGGGCGCGTTAGGTAGCAGGGTGGCTGCTGAAGCCGCATGTTATCCCCCCCCGTGAAGAGAAAATGTCCGTCTTGGCTGTCGGGGTGGATCTCGGCTCTCCCGCGCCTCCCGAGGCATGGGCACGGCAGGCAGACGGCCCGAGCCTCCGTTAGCGGGCCGGATCATCTTCTCCCCGGCCTCCCAGCCCATTTATAAGGGTTTCTCAGGCCAGCGCAGGAACTGGTATCACGCGGAAGCCAGTTGAGGGTAGTGGGACTCTGCCCCCAGCAGCTGTCCTTCCGCCCGGCTGCGGCCATTTTTAACCGGAGCGGTGAAGGATCGTTCTGTCCCGGTGCTTTTATTAATGGATTTATACGGGGCGGCCTTATTCCACAACATCGATTCATCGCTTTACTTTATACAATGCCGTTTTACTGTCATTTACACCGGATGATGCCATGGCGGCTACCGCGACCCCGATGGTTTAATTCTGCTTTAGAGTTACTTTGATTGCAAAGGGATTACATTTTTTTGTGTATGGCAACTAAATTCTCTAGATTTGCCCAGCCCTTTTTTAATGGCTTTGGGTGTTAGAATTAGCTGTTTGTGAAGAAGGTTTTTATGATGGATCCGCTGATTTCCTGATATTCCTGTTTACTTTAATAGGATGTTTCGTTCATCATACAATTTTAAACCATTATTTTCTTTTAATCGTGATTCTTTGCACCGCCCTCCCTTTGTGGATATTTTATTTACCTTCATGAGACTTCTGGGGGTCTCATATGCCCCCCACATGTCTAGAAAGCGCTACCAATGTGATTGGCTGCGTCACGCAGGGGGCGGGCTATTTCCCGTGTGAGATCAGATGATGTCATAGATTATTAAATACACTGGGTCCTCAGCATCGCAGGAATGTCTTTACATTAATGTCCTATGAGCATTGGTTTGTGGGACAGTATGCCCTGGCATTTGCCTTAATGCAGTTTAGTACGACTTCATTGGGTATTTACTGATCTGTGACATAACTGCTCTTAGACCACAAATAGTCATGTTTGTGGCTTGTATTGGATTCTCGGGATAATATATAATGCATTTACTTTACAGGTGTGCAGAGTTGTTAGAATTACTCATTGTGGGGGGCTTTGGGGTATGAGTTACCCCGGAATACATGCTGTGGCTGTAACTGCTCGCCTATCGAATTAAATCCTCAAATTCCAGCTCTTTGATGTGTGTCAAGCGGTTTTACTCCCTGAAATGCTGTTGGTTTAAAGGAGCGATTTTAGTGGACCAAATGATTAGTTTTTAGCTGTTAATAACTGTATGGTTTTTATTTTTTCTTTACAGAAAAAGATCGCTACAAAGGGCAGCAAAAAAAAGAAGCAGCTCCTGAAGTTCACCCTGGACTGCACTCATCCCGTAGAAGATGGAATCATGGATGCTGCAAACTTTGTGAGTGTCTCCTCTACACCTTCGTACGGCTTTTCTCAATAACATGCAGAACTTTAAATCAGAATTGCTTATTCTTATATGACCGGAGTCGTTATTAAAATGAAAGGGGCTGTTTGCTTAATGTAGCAGTCTTTCTGCGATTGTACAGCATCAAGACCAAGGCAAAGAAATTGGGTTTTATGATGGTTTCTTAACATCAGACGCCTGCTCTTGTAATGTCGTGTAACCTGCGCTCCATCGGATCACGCTCACTCGCCTCAAACCATTTCTGATTACAGGAGCAGTTCTTGCATGATCGCATCAAAGTGAACGGAAAGGTTGGCAATCTGGGAGGTGGAGTCGTCACCATTGAAAGAAGCAAAAGTAAAATCACAGTGACTTCTGAGGTGCCATTTTCCAAGAGGTGAGTAAACAATTCAGTCTGTGTGATGCGATACCTGAACTCCCTGAATTCAGAGACTTTTCTGATGTAAAGTGCAATATTAAACGTATATATATTGGCTATACTTTATAAATGTAATATTCCGACATGTTAAATATTTTTTTTGTAGATATTTAAAGTACCTAACCAAGAAATATCTCAAGAAGAATAACTTGCGTGACTGGCTGCGCGTGGTTGCAAACACCAAGGAAAGTTATGAGTTGAGATACTTCCAGATCAATCAAGACGAGGAAGAGGAGGAGGATGAAGATTAAACTCTGGAAGACTTTTGTATTACCTGAAATAAAATTGGAAAAGTTTTTTTTGGTTCAGTGCTTTAATTCATCTAGCATTCTCTGAAATGAAGGTTCACCCGCAAAACCATAGCATTGAGAAAATCTATATAGCATTTGAGCTGCAGTAAGCTGCACTCTGGGCTTCATCCCTTATCGATATGAGATCTAATGACAGGAGTTCCCTGCCCGCTCTTTGGGCTCTCATTTTGGTTAACTGGAGCGAATAGGCAGTGGGTGCATCTAATGTCTACAATAAAACGTAGGGTGTAGTGTTCCATACACCAGGAGGCTTTAGACATTTAAAGATGTGGCGCTGTAATTTCTTACTAAGAAGTGTGTACGGGGAAATTTGGGGCAAACTATGGGAAAACTGAAATAAGGGAGCGCAGAGCTGCTAGTAAAGCAACTGACTAATAAATCAGTTTGCTGTGTAAAGGCTAGTGCTAGAAACTCCACAGAATGCAGATTCTAAGGAAATGTTTACGGTGTTTACCATGTTTTGTAAACAATATGAAAATCTTTACAATGGCTTTAGCCATAGACATGCTGGTAGAGAGGAAGGTGTATGACTTTATACCAGTAACTGCTTTGAATTCTTTAGGGATTGTTTTCTAAACAAACTATTGGCAAGTCAATTGTTGATAGAACTCGAATTGTTACAAAGTGTCATCGTACCCCCAGGTGTCCAAGACTGGGACGTCAAGTGGCACGGCTAGAGGTGGCGTTTGAATTGAGACCACTTGCTTACCCTGCTGCTTTGTTCAACGCTGGGATATGAGGTCATATGATGCGGTTGTGTGGGAGCCGCGCTTGCAGCAAAAGAGCAAACCTCAATGGATTTTAGTTTAATGGGCCGGTCGGGGTCCATCATGCCCGCTGTTCGCAAAGATGGGGCCGGGCGAGAGAATCCAGATGATGGTATGTATTGGAGGAAGGGCTCATTTGGCCCTGGCAAGCGCTTCTTGTAGCAGATGCTAATTAAAGTTGGCACTTATTGATGTATGGGGGACCCTGAGAGCTAAAACTGCCCCCGTCCTACAAGCCATCCTGCTGACACCTTAGTAAATAAACCACTTTGACTTTACCAATTAATATCTGATTTCTGATGCCCCTTTACACAACTGATAAAAATGCAGATTTTACTATCATGAGGCTGGGTGACATTGATGTCACAAATTATTGTAGGGAATCCCAATTCCTTTAGCCGGCTCAATTCAGCGAACCTTTCTGCAGGCAAAATTTCAGCGCACAAAATACTGCGTAAGCCGCGCTCCGCACCTCTGCAATTTCACATTAACACCGTAAACAAATTTATTAATAGTCCTGTTTAATACTTTCATGTGTATATAAGTCTTGCTCTTCCCTTGGGCTTCAGGATCAGGGGGCAGTCTTATCATCACAGCAACCAGTGGAGTATTTATGTTCATTGGAGTATTCCATTGGTTGCTATGGTGATAAGACCACTTTATGAAAGACAGTTTACTGTCACCGATATCCTCATTAAAGAAGAATTCATATTTAAGTTTCTCTGTACTGCAGCTGTACTGTACCGAAGCTGCAGCTGCCCTCCTCCTGCTTGCTCTGACGTTTCTTCCCACTGATTGGTTTCTTGAAGCCGGACGCTTCTCCTGAATGAAAAATCGCAGGGGTTGGGCAAAAGGGGCAAATCCATATAGGAGGATTCTGCGGAGATCCCCCCCATGAAATCCAAGGGGGGGCACAACAGAAATTGAAAGGGACCTTTCAGGTATCGTATGCATTAAAGTCCACATGATATCTGGGTTGTCCCTTTAAATTGGGATCCAAAGCCAATATTTACAGTATTTTAATTATTAATTACATAAAAATATGTATTATTATAATTTAATGGCAGGTCCGGTGAAGAATAATAATAGTAACAAAATGAATAAATATATTGAGATACCATAAAAAATGGTAAAATAACCTTGTAATTTGGCTTTCAGCTCCAGAGAGGACATCATTTATATTTTTATATGAATTGTTTAGTATTCTTTAAATAAAAGGGGCGACCTTAATTTCGTTAACTTCTGTACTGAAAGCAGCAGGAAAGAATTGTTGCCTTGAACATGCGCAATTTCCCTTTTTATTGCATATGCATTGCATTATAGGGAATGGCTTCGGGCTTTTCGCAGAACATTGCTAAGGTCAAAACATGTCATCGCATATATAAACACAATGAAAAACGTCGCAGAACCGTTCCGGAAGCAATTTAGCGCAGCTTTGGATTGGAAGAAAACGTTTCAATTTCTGCTTTGGATGCACTACGGCTCTTTGATTTAAAATTATTCAATACTTCATATCCATGCGCAGTTAATGAGATTTAAGCTTGGAACTGTTTGGATCTGACGGTATTTCTCGCCGTTCTGTGTAAGAGGCTGCTCTGGGCGTATTTCATCTACAATATGCTATTTCTGGGGAGGAAAAAAAAAACAAACTAGTTATAAGCAAAAGGGACTTAATTGAATTTATTTTGTGCTACCTTAAAAATAAAACAGATAAGCTGCTAGCCATTGGGACAAATAATATTGTATGTCCTTAAACTATAATAGAATTTCAGGAAGCTGTTAATATAAGATTATACATTGCCAACATATATAGCAACGAGATGCGATACAGAGAAAATCTGCAATATGTTTTAAATACGGGGAACATATAATATTTAAGGCGTGGGTGCCCATTGTACAGCGCTGCGGAAAATGATGGCGCTATAAAACAAATAATAATAGCAATAAGAATAATATTAAGTCGTTTAGGAAAGGATTGCATTATTTTTGGTAATTGTATTATTTGGACAATGATTTAAATTTGATTAAGATATTGAAGAACAGTGATTTATGTTGCAGTGGCGGATTAGGCGCAGGGTGGCAGGTCCAGGGAGGGGGCCATTAGCCCATTAGGCTCCCTGTAGCGATCCTGGTCAATGAGACGGCTAAAAAGGGATATTTTGTTTAAGGAGACAGCCCGGTGCCCCATACAGCCCCACCAATGAAGAATATGTATGAAACATAACTGGATTTGCCCTGGAGTCTCTGGGCCAAGCACTGCTTCCCCGGGTCTCCTAGTCACTCTCCTCGTTCTCCTGGCAGAGGAGTTGTTTAGCCACACCCACTCCCCACCCACTCCCCGCCCAGTTCTTCAATTCGGAAGAGGGAGAGCATCTGGTGGCCTTCCCGGTACTTGGTAGGTACTTTAATGTTAATTATACTTAAGGTACCTTAAATTAAAAAGCCTTTCCGTTAGAAGAAGCACCATGTGTTTAGTCCTGCACCGGGCTGGTCAGGGGATGACTAGGTGACCCTCTAACTTTATGTCCAGCAGCCGCCGGCTGGGTTTGCATTACGTTTCTTCACTAATCAGAGTGTGGCCGGGCGCATCCAGCCGGGGGCCGCACACTTTAGCTCCCAATCTGCTCCTGGAGCTGGGTATGGGGTCATTTGCCCGGAGTGCCCGTTGTGTGCCCGGTGGCCAGCCTGGTCTTTCATGTATGTGTGGGGTATGTAGGATGTGATGAAAAACAATGTTGTGCGCAAACACAGAATGAAAATCTGCCAATTAAAACGTTATCTTTCTGTGTTGTGGCCTAGACTTTCATCACCAAATAATCATTTAATGTCAAATTTTGCCTCATTCATAATTTTTGCCAGTAACACTTAATTGTCATGTGACACAAAAAGACACAATGGAAACCATTCTGTATTCATATGGCTGCTGTCTGGCCTTTCGTAAATCTCAGCAATCTGGATTATATAAAGAACAATTCCTGAGCAAGTGATGCAATCGCCATGGAAACCAATGGGATGCTCGTGCAAATTGCATCACTTTCAGCAAGTTGCACCAGAATTATATGCCAAATAATGACTAGTTAGCATAGTATGAGGTTTTTATATAAATATCAATTCTGCGGCAAACGTGTAACACTTGACTAGACAGCAGGAGCTGGTTGCTATGGTTATTGCACCACAATTGGAATATTGCCACGTTTTTGACCTTTTGAACTTT
This sequence comes from Spea multiplicata, assembly GCA_009364415.1. Lineage (NCBI taxonomy): Eukaryota > Metazoa > Chordata > Amphibia > Anura > Pelobatidae > Spea > Spea multiplicata. Next base: position 7,029 of record VKOC01002527.1, on the reverse strand, counting down.
ACACTGTATTATGCTGACAAAGTGATTAATATATGAATGAATATATTTATAATGTGTTGCATTTTTGCCCCTGGGTGATAAACCTGTATGGAGGGTACAGGAAGGGTAGAGAAAGTTTAGTTTAACCTAAGGGTTAATAGGATGTATGATTATATATATATATATATACACATTACATAATAATATGTGGAAGTAATTAATGCTGATTAGAACCGGGCAGCGCAGGGTTAATTAGCCGAATCCTGGAAGGCACTTCCTTCTTTGGCAAGTTCGCTACAATGTAACTAAAAAGAGGATTATCCGACTCGTTCGTTGCCGGAAGGAATTGTACCAGAGGGCCGGTCGTGCAGGTATGTGCCGCATGTCCATGTCTGGAAGCAGCTGCCAAGCGCCTATGGGGCAAAAAATTAACCCACCACGTACCAGGGGACTAAGGAATCCATGCATTGGACATCCTGTCCGGAACACACAGGGTTAACCGCCACCCTGCACAACTAGAAGTTGATCGGAAGAGATGGATTGTTGCTGCTTTGTTGCTGCCTGAAATGGTTAAAGGGTTAGAAACACGTCTCAGGACACACATGGGCATCACTTTCTTGCTCATCACTTGCCCCAGTTAAGTATCTTTTTTGCCCTGTGGCTTGTGATGGTGAGGGGAGGGGGGGTATTATTTGTTCTGTTGCGTTGTGACCTGCAGAATAATCATTGTCAGAGAGGCTTGATCAGAATAATTTACCTACATGGAGCTCATCAATTGCCCCTGGCTTCAGGGGGGGCTTGCACCCAGCACAGTCCACAGAGAAGCCCCCCCCCTCTCACTGCCTCCATCACAAAAGCTCCTAGGCTCTGTTAACTAGTACTGAACTTGGTCACCTCTGGCATCACTACTAACTAGTTGTGCCAAAATTATGGGATGTGGTTGCCACGGCAACCAGACTGGACGTCACATTCTGGGCATGTGTATTCCATTTTTGTCTCTTTCTCTCCCTCTCTCTTTTATTTTCAGGCTGAGGGATTTGGGCAGGGAGAGGGAGAGAGAGAGAAGGGGGGGATATTTTTCCTTAAAAAAAAAAATAGGCAGCCATTTTTCTTTAAAAAAATAACAAAAAACAAAAAAGCCTCACCCTTACAAACCCACACACAGTCATCACCCCCCTCCCCTTATATACTGTAGACTGAAAGCTTCCAGCATCCTATGGGTTAACACGTGAAGCAATTTCTTCTTAAAGAGGAAAGAAAGGATTGCAAATCTACTGCTATTGATCTGGGAGGAGGTGGTGGGGCTATGCGGGGGCCACTGGGGAGTGAAGAGGACCCCATGGAAGAAATGGAAAATGAAGAACTGTCAGGTATGGGGCTATAAGGGGGGAGGGAACTGGTGTGACTGGGAGCTGCACTGGGATGGGATCTGGTGCTGGTACAAGGTGCCTGGGGATCCTGGGGGGTCCCAACTCAGTTGGGGGGATGCTGGCTGGAAACGACAAGGGAGGGCACAGCAACCACCTTCTTGGATTGTTCTTTAGTTTTCAAGTTTCTGGGAGCTGGAAATCCCATGCAGGAGGGCAGAAGAGTCTGCGAGACAAAGATCTGCCTTTGCTATTGAATGGCACCAGGGACAAGTGACCTGGGTCCCCGTCCCACCATACCCAGGAAGCATGGCTTGTGCCACTTGGTGCTTGCCTTCTTTGTCCCTGTGGGGGGGTTTCTAGTGGCATTGCTGAAACCATGGCACAGACCGGCAGCGCTAGGCAAAATGGCTGTGTCCTGCTTTGTATTATATTACTGTATGCACATAATTTATGCGCTGGGAAAGGTCTGTGCATGTCAGTGTGGAGCTGGGTTCTCTCCGAGCATCTTTGCAATTAGCCTTGGCGCAGTCTGTCATGCCATTGGAGACGAACATGACTTCCAGCGACAGAAAATGTATCTTTTTGGACTAATAGCAGAAAAACAGCATTACTTATTCCAAAAAAATAATAATAACAATCATCGTCATAGCTTGATGCCCAGCGGAAGAGCCGCCGCCGGCCCCGGGATCAGTGTTTGTGTTGATCAGAATGGGTAAGCATGCAGTGTCATATCTTCCCAAAGCATTGTTAAGCCATGTTGATTGTCTGAGTATAAACTGCGACATCGTTGCCTTTATTAATTACCCAAGAATGAAACATTAATAACATAAAGTTAAACATCAGTATGAAAATATACATTGTATTTTCATTGTTATTATTATTTTTTATTATTATTATTATTTTATTGTTATTTTTTTTTTTTTTATATTTAAATGTATCCGTATCCCTCTATGTATATTGTATTGTGTGTTTGTATATTTGGGGAGGTGTGTGTGTGCCATAGTTATTTTCGGCTCGCAGGGATCACCTTTTTGTGAATATGTAGGGGCTGGGTTCACCGGTAACAATGAATATCCCAATCATTTATAAGTATGGTGTGACCGGGGAGGACTGCCCCCCCCCCAAAAAAGAGGCAATTTCTTTAAAAGTGATTTACAATCTCGTGATGTCCTAAGGTCGCAGACGGGGGGTCCGGGTAACCACGCCTGTGTTTGTAGCATGTGCGCAGGTTTAAAACCCGGTCCACGCAGAGCTAAGGGGCGAGCGATACAGCTGCCTGTCCTGTTTTAGAATCAGCCAAGACTCTGCTTGCTTTTAACTGTTTGAGCACCAACGATGGCTTTCTCTCCCCTTTGGCACCCAATGGGTTAACTGTCGGAAAAAAAACTAAATTGTCTTAATCCGTTTGGTAGCCGGCGTCAACTCAACTGATCTTTTGATAGCTAATCGATATCTTTCGCTAACTCCTTCAAAGCAGGAGGTCTGCGAAACGCGTTGCAAAGTGGCCCGGCTTCCATGACCTTGTACTTGACCAAGGGTTAATGGTCAGTAGACGAGGTCGCGCTGTGGGAGCCGGATTAGGGAGAATGTGTGATCTTGGATTTTCCAAGTACATTTTTGGCTATTTAAGTAACAAAGTTTCTTATTTATTTTTGTAATGAGAATAATGTATATTTCTATAGGCGCCATTGGGCGGCGTTATAGGTGATGTACAAAGGGTCCGACGCTTCTTAAGGTCCGATAAGCCCTCAAATACGGTAACGTTTGGCTAGCTGGCCCGCCATGTTTCATTGGTAGCGTTTGATAGTAAGAATAGCGATTCCATTGTCGTATTACAATAGTGGGAGGGGCTTGTTCCTTCTTCACGTAATGTCTGTCTGAGTTTCCGGGCTTTAACCCTTTGAAGTCATCACGTGCTGAAGTTCTCAAGTCCATGCAAGATATTTCAGCCACACAGTTGGCTGGTAAACCGTACTGTTTAAAAAAAAAATAATGAGAATTAGACAGACACGGGGAGGAAAAAAAACGTTAGTTTGACAGTCAATAAGTTTTTAAGAAATTTCTTGCTTTTTAGTAACGTTTCTTATTTCTATGATGTGTTGGAAACTTAATAGAACTCGAGAAGGTCGGTGTGCGAAGAGTTAATTCTCAGTCTCAGTGTAAATCATGCTTAGCCAAACTAAGGAGACAGACGAGCCCCTGGGGGGGGTAATACTGTCACAAGGGTTGCCCCCCTCCGTATATATATTAATGTATATTTGCACAGTAAGTTAGAAAAATGAGATAATTACAAACAATTCTTGGTTTTCCATGGTGAAAAATTGACTGATGCTGCCAGTCAATTGATTTGAATGGGAGCGATTTCCGCGCATGTGCATGGGGGGCTGGTACTGACCCCCCAATCGCAGCACTCACCGCACCAGCGCTGGAGCTGATTGGGGGTAAGGGGCAAGGCGATGGTGTAAGGGGCAAATGCATACAGGGGGCTTCTGCAGAATAGACACCATGTGTGTATTACTGTATTAAAAATATTATATTATTATATTATCATTATTATTGTTCAGAAACATAATATTTTATTGAAAGAGCGCATGCAGGGAGAGGAAGAGAGAGAAGGGGGTATATTTTTCCTTAAAAATAGATTTCGCCATCTTATAGAGGAACGAGGTACGGGCATTATATTATTACGTTATTTAATAAATGTTTATATTTTAAAGGTTACTGTCCCTTTAAATTTGCAGCTAATCAACATTTACCATTAAAATTTAAATCGTAGGGTGTTATAAACCTTTTAATTACTATAACTACTATATTTTCTATGGAAGTAGTATAACTATATTAACCTTCCTGCGCTTCTGTGCCATGTAGGGCTCTTAAAAGGGGCAGTTTAATGTCCCTGACACCCCCATTAAAGAAGAATACATACTAAAGTGCTCCGTGAGTAACCCTAACCCACTTCAAATACTTTAATATAAATTCTTCAAGTGAAGAAAAAAATAAATAAAAGAAAACTTAGTTGCATTTCTCATAGCCTAAAATAAACGTAATATTGGCCAGCCTAAAAGGATTATGAGAATTGTAGTTCACCAACAACTGGAGAGTCTCTCAACCTTGGCTCATTCCAACCAGTTGTTAGCCCAATGGGTCTTGTTTATTCAGGCACAACTTCCACAGTCACAGAATAACTTTTTTCCCCCCAAAATGTCCCTATTAAGTTTGGCATAGGGGCCCCGGGGCTCGGCAGACCTAAGATATTACAAAGCAACATCGATCTTTATAAAACTTAACGAGCGAGCCGATGAGCCAGGGGTGGGGGGCCATGGAATCATACCTCCCAACTGCCCTGCTTCGTCTACTCGATTAGTTGGGCATGATGGGAGTTGGAGTTCTCAGCCTGGCACTGCAGACCCCGGCAAGGCTTTAGGGCTGAAGCATGCGCACACAAGCTGAATTATTTGCTAGCCGGAGTAGGGGGGGGGCTTTTTGCCCAAAACATCTGGTTCCGTGGAGCGCGCGGCACACCAGTCTCCCGCATGAATAAAGGATTTTCTTTGTGTGCAATGGCAGCGTGCACTGATTTTTTTTCTCTTTTTGCCAGCAAAATATCACTAAACTTGTACCTACAGCTTAGAAGCCAGTATTTCGGGGGGGGTATACGACCCACAATCAGAGTGCCCCGGCCGGCGTGCAAAGCTTTTCTTGATTGCCCTTAATGGCAAGGCTTTTAAGAGCTACTGAATGGCATTTGCTACGTATTAGAGGATAATGTAGGGATTACTTCATTGGAGAAAAAAAATCCATGCGCTATTTAAAATGATCACTTTTGGCTTGCGTTGAATAGAGCGGGTGTTTACTGTCTTAATTCCCCACCAAAATAGGACCAAAATGTGTTCAAAGAAATAGTGGTGAATACGTGAGACTACTTCTCAGCAGAGATGGTAGGGGAAGAGGAGTAACCAGATCAACGAAGGTTTGATCTATGCCTATCCAAGCCAACCCCGGCTTCGTCAGGGGCTCTTACCCAATAACTCAAGGCACTTCACATCTGGCCAGTAATTCAAGAATTACCAGGTTGACCAGGTAGATAGGTAGCCCAGGAGCCATGTGCTCCTGGCCCCTGTGCTTCGTCCAAGGTTGACGAGGGACAGCGTACTAAGGAGGCACCGAGGAATATTCTCTAGGTAAGCTGACCTTACCTAGAGAATATTCCTCGGTACATGGCTCCTGGGCTACCTATCTACCTGGTCAACCTGGTAATTCTTGAATTACTGGCCAGATGTGAAGTGCCTTGAGCTATTGGTTAAGAGCCACTGATGAAGCCGGGGTTGGCATTTTCCGAGTAATGTTCTAGACTAGTACGTTCTAGATGGTCCAGCCCGTCTCCGGCTTCCTGCATGCCGCGCTCAAACATCACAGCCAAACGCATCAAGCCATCCTTGCTTTGGGCGCCGGAGAATACACGGCGGGGGAATTAAGGTCAATGAGAGAAGAGCGTTACTCGCAAAAACTCTTGACATTACAAATGTGATTTGCCAGCCAAGCTTCATCATGTAAAAGGACCGCGAGGAGGCGAGGAACACCAGTTTGCATAATTAAAACACATATGCAAATGCGATAGCCAAAACATATAATGAACATGGAAAACACGCGCTGCTACAAAGGCAATTGGCACGGCCGGCACCAAAGCGGGGTTATAGGTGGCATCATTAACATCAAACAGCTCTTCCTTTTATTTCTTGGACAAAATGTTTAATAATGGACGGTGCAGATCAATGATATTTTATCCTGATCACCCAGGTGCGCCACCTTCAAAGATTTGGGGTCACTTAGGAATGTCCTTGTTTTTTAAAGAAAACCAAATTTTGTCCATTAAAATAACGTGGAATGGATCAGAAATCCAGCGCAGACGGGGTTAATGTTGTAAATGACTATTGTAGCCGGAAACGGCTAATTTTTAATGGAATCTTCATAGGTGTACAGAGGCCCTTTGTCACTCCCATCACTCCTTTATCACTCCCATCACTCCTGCGTTCCAATAGCATGCTGTGTTCGCTGAAATGTCTTTGTTTTCCATGAAAACGGCTCGGTGACCCCAGACTTTTGGACAGCAATGTAGTTGACTCTTTAATGGATTTGGATTTCTTATATAAACCCCAGCACTCAGAAGCACAAATAAACATAAACGGCCAGTCATAAATAGATTACTCTCTGAGCAATTCTTTGTTCGGGTCTGTATAGGGTTGCCACCTGGTATTTCACCGGCACAGCGGGTATTTAGAGCACCCTGCCAGTATCAGTATATTAAAAATACCGGCAATGCAATGGCCGGTATTTTTTGCAGGGCAGACCGGCAGGGTGATTGGCAGGAGGGGGAGCACCCATTAGAGCGCCCCCCCTCCTGCCGCTCTGTTTTTAGCACAGCGCTACGTGCCACAACGACGTGATTGGTGGAAGGTGAGCGCTGGGGGGAAGTGATGTTTTATTTCATGACGTCACTTCCCCCAGCGCTCTGGAGTCTGGCAGCAACCGCGGACCCGCCGGCATGCGCAAGCTCGCTGCCTGTGGACTCGGAGGAAAAAGCCTTATGTGCCAACTCCTGCCTGCACTGAGAAAAGTGAACTAAGGTAGGTGCACATTATGTATCTGTGACAGGAAGTATTGGGGGGTGCACATTATGTTT
>VKOC01002524.1:0-60751 GCA_009364415.1 Spea multiplicata | reverse complement strand
TGTTGTACAGGCCCCTTCACTCCCGAGACAATTTTTATTTTTTCCTGGAGAGCATTTTATGAACTGTTATGTTTCTGAAGCTGCCGTTTTTTCTTTTATTTTTTATTATTTTTTAATAAGAACTGGCACTATAGGAATTTACTTACCATCATAATAATTAATAATTTATAGAACACCGTTTTAGGCACTATTACAACGTACTCCTAAAAATGTCTAATTATTTTGGTGCTTGTGGAACCAGACCTGATTATTTAAAATAACGGCTGAATTGCATTAATTAAAAAATAATTTGGATTTATACACACCGGGACATAATAGAGCTTGGACACCCGACTGGTGAATTTCCATATGGAATTAAAGAACAGATATATGTCCCAAATTAAAATCAGGCATTTTTTTTACATCTGTATATCAGACAACAAATATGCCTGGAATTTTAACAAAAATAAATAAAAAAAATCTATCATAGCTGGAAGTCCTCGTGTTGTACCTTGATAACCTAAAACCTGGAGTGCTCAAGTAAGATAACTCAGGGATGAAGGGGTATATATATATAAAAAAATCTAAAACGGTAAATTAAAAAAATAAATGTTATTTTGTTTTTTTTTTTAATTTAAATTGTGTTTATATATTTTAAGGGAATATTTTTGTAGGCTTGCGTCCTGGTGAATTTGTATCAAAGGAATTTTTATTCATAGGATATCTTTGTAGATTTTTTTTTCCCTGCTTGGTTGTATAAATTGCTTACAGGAGCTGTATCATTTTTGTGTCTACCTTAAAAAAAAAAAAAGGCAATTTTTTTTTTAGTGCCGCTGCTATAGACGTGCGCGTTTCGCTACTGGCCTGGGTGTCAAACAAGGCGTAGCGAATTTCTCTTTTTATATTTTTTTATTATTTTTTTTTTATTTATTTAAACCTTTACCATTACTGTGTCCACCTCACCATCCCCCAACCTCATCATTTGTTAAGAGAATAATTTTTGCTTTAAGACCCAACTGGCTTTGGAGTATTTTCTGTAGAAAATGTAGTTTCTATGTGTAAATTTGGAGCTAAAGAAAATATGTAATGTTCTATATTATATCTGTCATGTTCTCTATTATATTGTAATCTGTATGGCTGTACTGTACTGAAAATGCAATGTTTTATGTCTAGAAAGTTCTATTGGATTTTTGTGACGTCTGTCTTTATTTTTTTATTTTTTATTTTATTTTTATTTTTTTCTTCCATCAACAAATTCCATGAAAAACAACAATATTTTCCAGATACCTCACCTTATGATTTTTGGGGCTCTTGCTAAAATTTCTCATTCTCTTGCTTCTCAAAAAAAAAATATCACTTTCCCGTACAAGAAAATTCTCCAAAACATCTTTCTTCGCACTCGACTTCGCTGCCTCTCTGCCCCTCGTCATTTGCCTATTTCAGGGTGTTGGAATTTTCATTCACATTAACTTTGTTTAAAAAAAAAATAATGAAATAAACATTTCAGGATGAGGACATGCAGCTGGATGTTGTGTTGTTTTGTTTATCCTTCCCGTTTTAATAGCGGTCCGAAAAAATAGGTGCAACTTAAATACAGCAGGGACATTTTCGGTAAATCTACAAATATTTTAAACTTAATATAAAAAAAAAATATATATTTTTTTTAATTTCATCAAATAAAAAAATAAATAATAATAATAAAAAAATATATATAAACTTATCCCTGAATCATGCCGCTGTCTATCCCGCCGATCATGCTAACCCTCTGTTGGTCATACTTGGTTTGTCTTCTTCTCTCTGTGGCCTTCTTGGTTTTAAGGGTTAACTTTCGGTGCCGCTCTGTCTAGCTGGTTTATAATGGTTAAAGACCAGGTGTAACGCATCAGCTGCCTGTGTGTAACTAATCTGGACACTTGTGATGCGATCATATAAATTCCAGAGCCTTTGGTTGGGACAAGCGATTCACTCATCCAACCCCAACGTATCGCAAGCCAACAGATGGAGTAATGCTGGAGTTCAGCTGGGGGGGGATAACGCCGCAACACCTCCCTTCAGCAGCACTATTATTTTTTATTGTTTTATATAGCGCCATCATAGTCCGTAGCGCTGTACAATGGGTAAACAGGACATAAGTAGTATATAACATAACAATTTGACAACAGGTGAGGAGGACCCTGATCAAAGATCTTACAATCTAGAGGTACTTTGTTTCTCATTTACTTAAAATGTCTCTTCTCCTTCTTTCTTTGATCTCAGTGCCGACCCGAACAACGACCCCATTGCGATTAGAAAATACCCCCAGCTTTAAGCTCCCCGGGCCACTGTCTTGCACGTCGCCTTTGCCACAATCAAATAATTTCCAAGCTGTCCCTCACCTTTCGCTCTCATGCCCCCTCAACCTTCTAATGGATTGTAAGCTCCTATGAGCAGGGAATGCTCCTCGTTCTGTGCCGATATGTCTTTTTTGTTTTTGCTGTTTTTGATGTTATTGTTATGCTTTTATTCACCTTCACTGTGATGGAATCTGCTCACACCCTGGAATGCAATCGTTAGAAGCTCTATATTTATAAAAGGCTGGGTCGCGCTGGGTGGAGCTTAAGGTGAAGATCCAATCATAGTGCAGTTGCTGGACTGTGATTGGACAGTTGCATGAAGTCCTGCTCATGCCGCATTGACATTCTGTTTGAATGATTCGAGTGGCGAGGGAAGCAGGTAGAGGTGTTGGAGGGGCAGCCGCCGGGGGAAGGGGAGACGGATTGTATGGGGGCAGGGAGGCGAAGGGAAGAGAAGTGCATGTAAGATAATATGCCCCAGTTATCCGCGTAGTGACCAAGCGCATGCATTTAGGCGATGTTCCCAGGATCGATTGTTAGCATTGTGACCAAGTGCAATGGGTGAGGAGAAGAGGAGATAGAACCGGTGGTACCTGGAAAGGTGGCAGCAAGTATTAGGCAGCGTAGTAATAATGTAAAAGTAATAATCCGTACTGCTTACTAGAGGCAGGACCGGTGGCCGGACCCACCTTACCCATAGAGCTACCTTGGGGCACCCAGCTGCGCAAGTAGACCACCTTTAATTTTACAGCTTCTGGGGCCAAACAGGAGATTTCACTAACCCAACCACGATCCCCACCGCCTGCAAAAACAGGACAGTCGGGCAGCCATCTGCAAACAGCACGACGGTGCTGAAAATTGGGGGGGTTCTTACTGGGAAGAAGGTGACGAATTGATACATAGACGGTGACCTTCGTTCTGTTGATTTCCGTGGAACTCTCGCACTTCCTTCTGGTAAAAACACTTTGTGGCTCGTGATGAAGACAAAACATACGTAGTTAATCCAAACAAAGTGAATTAATTGGAAATTCTCTGCGTGAATTTGGCATCTGGCCTGGATTTGTTGATATCCTCGTATCTGGGAACTGTTTGGCTTTTACCGGGAGGGACCGCTGGCACCGTGCAGGCCGACGGGGATGAGAGGTGGGAAGAGAAGCCACAAGGCCGCCAACATAATGTAGGATAATGTCGTTCACGGTTGCCCTTTTAAGCAGGAGAGGGAGACCTCTGGGGGGAACAAATATCCATGTTTGGCCCCCTGGGGCAGAGCCCAACCTAAATGCTTATGGTTTCTTTAAGGCCCCAGGTTCAAGTGCCCCACCGCGAAAAAAAAATGTCCAGTTTAAGAGCCATGGTGGACTTCAGATCCCGTCTTTGCTCCTTTGCGAGCCGTACTCTCCAAGTAGATGCCACCCCATCTTACCCTCCCGGCCAGAAGGGCCGAATCCTCTTGGTCCTTCTCCGCATGGGAGAGAACATGAGGGCAGGATTAGATAATGCTGGTCCTGCCACAGGCTGCCGATGATCTCTGCTTCCACAAGGTTAACTTTTTTGCCAAATGGCCCCCACCGGCCCTGTACACGTTCGCTCTCACACGTATGCGAAGCTGCCACGTTCTGAAAGTTGTAGCCGGTCTGACCCTGAGCTGAGGAGAGAGACCATCAAGGTCGCAGTTCAGAGAGTGTCTTCCGGGAAAGCTGCGCTGATTAGCGAGTTAAGCCGCCATTTGTAGAGAAAATTGGGTAATACGTGACGGCAGCGATAATAATCTTCCTTAATCTTCAGACCTTCCGTCTTATGAAACTCCTGCTGCTTAAGATATGCAATTAACCCTTCCGGCATTGAATGAATTTTAGAGTGGCTTTTTTTTGACACCGTTACGTTTATTTCGTCGTCTGGGCTGTAAAATGTAATATTCGAGAGAAATAACAGATTTGATTTAATAAGATGAATTTGGTGAATTTGGTGCACAAGCAAAGGCATAAAGGCTCCCCAGATACAGAGGGCCAAGAGGGAGGACGCAAGAGTAGGGAACAAGGGGAAGGTTTTACCTGACGTCGCCTCCTCGGCTCTTGTGACGAGACGGACGTCATTACTTTTCATCCCTGAAAATATTTCAGGTAAAAGGCAGTGAAATACACTGACCCAGGACTAGGGTGGCAAGTCCAAGGGGGTGATCGTCCCCCCTAATATAATCGCAGCCGTCAATGGGTTATCGGGGAAATCTGAGATATCCCCTGAAACCAGCCCGGGGTCTGGGCAAAGCATCTTTTCAATGCATTTCTTAGGCGATGGAGTGAGCTATGACATCATATATTGATGCACTGGGCAGGTACTTCAGGCCTAGGGCAGTGACCCCCCCACCCCAACCACATCACTGGTTAAAGAAACAAAGGATCAGGAGTAACATTGAATGCCCCTCTTTTCTAGGTGCTCAGAGTGTTGGCTGGGTATGAGGGGATCGCAGGGTTCTCCGGCCCTGATAATGGGTATAGAAACAGCAGGAGATGGGTTTATAAATTATGCACCTTTGATAACCGGTGCCCCAGTTTGGCCATTTCAGTGACATAGTAACTGTAGTTGCCGGTAAACAGATGGGGTGTAAGAATTCGTATGAGGAGTCTCCTCCCGTGAAGCTATTTAAAGACAAATTATTTTTCATATAAGTGCACGGCAAACAACATTTCCTCCACCCCGCGGGTTTATTGTTAGTCAAGGTCGCAGCGCGGAGGAGGCTCCGGCACGGTTGATATGTAAAGGTTTTACAGCGTTCGCGATAAAGGTTTATTTCAGTGTTCTTAGACTTTGTTATTTGTTGGATATTTTGAGCAGTTCCCAGAACATAAGGTTGCAAAACTCTGTTGTAGAGCGCGCTGGGTCCATCACTGGTATGACCCCAACTGGTTGTCCTTCACATGAGCTCCTACTGGAAGTCACCAGCTCTACACGATCAGACAGGGGAGACCTTCCAATGCTGGTCCTCGAAAGGAAAGCAGAGCGTTTTAAAGGCAGTGAGGGTGGTAGATCCCCAGAATCCACTACCTATAGCAGCGGTGATCACAGAAGTGCTTAGAAATGGAATTCACTACATTCAGGCCAGAAAAGTCGTCCATAGCTTCTTGATTTGGTTTAAATGTTTCATCCAGAATTGTTTCTGCCTTGTGGGTCATGAGGGGTGCGAGCTTAATTTTTTTTTTTTTGGATAAAGACGACTTAAAATGTCTTGAAAAAGTTGACCTACATGGACTTGTTACTTCCTTTCTTCCACTAATTGATAAAATGTGATAATGAGACCACTGCTGTTAGAATTTAAGCAGGAGTTCCACTCTTTAAATATCTGAGTATTAGAGAGAGGGGTTTATTCAATCAGTTAGGGGGGGGAAATCTCGTTATTTTACATACGAGCGAGTATTTGTGGTGTTTTTCTTTCCGTTGATGGTTCGTGCCGTTTTGCACCTCTGTCTGTCTCATCCACGCCATCATAGGAAGGAAACCTCTTAGAGCAACAATTTCCCCGGCAAAACAGGAAGGCTATATTAGGATTTCAAAATCAATTGTAGGACATCAGGATGTTTAAAATAAATGTGTTTAAAACTCAGGAGAAATAGTTATGTGAGATAAACGGAACAGCCTCACAGCATAAACGGTAGAGATTGAGACGAGGGAATTTAAAAAAATGCATGGGACAGGCATATGGCTCCTGAATCCGTCGAGACCGACGACTGATTACGTTCTAAAAGCAGGAAAAACGGGCAAAACATGCCAAATGGGTCAGATCTCTCATCAAATCCTATGTGATAGGCCTATAAAACCTTATATTAAAATGACTCGGACTCCAACTCTCATCAGGGCTTAAAACACAACGCAAAGCTGAAGCATCGCTGGTGAGGGGTAACAATGATCTCACGGCCCGCTCAGACACGGCTGCAGCCCAGCCATGCGCCCTCCTGCTTAAAAATATTAACCCCACGACGTGCGCGACCTCCTGTAACACACACGGTGTTTCTGTTGGAAACCTTACACTCGGGGCAGGGGACGCGCTGACGTCCGGATTATTCCGGTCCCGTCCCAGTGACGTCGCTGGGCTTTCCTCACATACATGCATAGGATTGTTGACGGGTCAATTGTCACCTTGCTACCCCGGCTCGAAAAAAACAAGGATGGGGGATGGGAAGTCACATCAGCCCAAGCAAGTCTTACTTCAGCATATACTGCTTAAAAACGTTAAACTAGTCTTGGATGTAAATGTACGAATGTATGTACGTGCGCGAGGGTTCTCTTTAAATCTGAGATTAGTTTAAAGTTTTTGATGATCGTTCCTCGTTAATAGTTCTTAAAGAGACTAAACGGCTCTGATCAGGTTAAAGCCTCCTGGACGGAGGTAGCTGGCATTAACCCTACGTTAGAAACCCAGAAACAGACACACAAGAGACAATTATTGGGTGCTGCCTGCCGCAAATCGAGTAATGAGTTAAACATCCGTGTCCTCATTAGTCTTTTGTATACACATCATGAGTAACGAGAGAACACAAAACCACAAGACAACATGACCCAGTTACGCCGGAGTGCAATCTTTGGCTGCACGACGGACCAGGGTTCATCGATGCGCATGAACTAGGCCATTATTACCAGTAATCGGCGAGCAGATTCCACCATCGTTAAACAGAGAACGACGACATGTTGGGACGTACAAAAAAAAATTAAAAAAAAGACTGATATGAACTTTTACAAAATAATTAGAAATGGGTCTGTGTTCCGGGGGCTGATGGGTTAAAAGTCTCCAGCATACATAAACTTTGAAATTAAATATACCAGGACATTACAGCCCTGTTCTTAACACGCCGCAGTTCCACAGCCCCCATCACCAAGTTACCCCGGAAATTTGCACCATTACCAAGTCCCATACAAGTTCATAGGAGCGATTATCGTGTCACACGTTAATCAAACATATTAGTCACCGGCGCCTGCTCTACACCTTTGCATTGAAATGATCATTAGAACATCGCGTGTCAGGCTGAGAGGTAACCTTTACCCGGGGGCCGGGCCGGCAGGCAGAGAATGTGTCACCAATCTGCGAGGTGTGACCAGAACACGGCATGCGACCGGTCCCAGCGTTTCATTACCGGAGTAACTGATCGTTCCCAGTAGTTTGGTCCCTATGGGTTTATTCCATTGCAGGCATCTAGATACTCCGCTAATGGAAAAAAACCCATAAAAGCTTTGCTCTCGTTGGAAGCTCTGTTCCGGTGGGCTTGTGTCGGCTACCCCGTCACCTAAGAAAAAAAATATGTAAGCCGTCAACGCAGCCTGGGCTGGGCTACAGATGGCGCAAACGGATTAGACACAAGGCAGAGGTGAACATTTGTAGAGCAGGAGCCATCTCCTTTCGGGGGCTCATCAAATCACATCACCCTCAGCCCAAAGCGAATGGCCCGCCGTGCCACAAGAATGGAAGGACCATGGATTCCCACCATTTGCGTGCTGAGCCCTTGCGGCGCAACAATGTCTACACTGAACGCACAACGCTTACGCACGAAGCGATTATATAAAGCTTATTGGAGGTATACACCTGACCCGGTTAGGCTCCCTGTAAAAGGTCTAAATCATATTCAAACAATCATCTCAGTTGCTCAATGCATGCCGTTGATGGTCAACCGGTCAGGCGCACAAACATACCCCTAGGTGAAGGACTACACGGCAGCAGGCAGGTAATCATTAACCCGAAGGGAGCGTCGCTTTCTTGAGATTTCTTCATTTGGCCAGAAAGCGCCAAGACATGAGACTAGCTTTTTGTTTTTCGTGCGTTCCAGTTTTAAGCGGCATAGACCGGAGAACGAAAGACTCGGGGCATGTTCTGTGCTATGAACAGACTCCCAAGAACGCGACAGATACCATGTTAAGAATAAACACAAGTCGGACAAGTAACACAATATAAAGAACTTTATTAAACGGAGTATAGAACAAGCACTCGTGGCATGAACTACGCAGATTCCGTTTACAACAGGCAGGTTTAATATACGGAACAATCTTTTTTGTTTTGTTTTTTTTGCATTGATTCTGGCTTCGTTCAGAATTTTGGGAGCAGCAGAACTGAACAAGGTCGTCCCGAAAGGACCAGTCAGCGGTTGCAGGAGAAACCTTAAGCATGGAGTACAGAGCCTTCACAAATGCCTAAAAAAAAGCTCTACTTAATGTAGAAGCCGACATTAAAACCCAACTAAGAACTGTGTGGAGTTGTGACCATCCGTGAAACGAAACAGATAAACTTTTTTGAAAAAAGTGGCTGTGGGGGGTCTTGGGTGTTAAACTATATTAAAAAAGGTTTCTGCTCCCCCCCATCTGGTGATTTTAAGCCCACCATGGAAAACTGCCCCATGGAGTGTCGGTTATTACGGCGCACGCGGGCCGGGTGCGATATCCCTGGGTCAGGCTAAACAAGAGGAAGCAGCCGTCTGTCCCTAAATCCCAAACTGTGTGGAACCCTGAAAGCTCTGCGTTCCATCCAGGTCGCCCTCCTGCAACAGATCCTTATTTCTCTAAACAGGACAGAATGTCTTTTATAAACAGAAGCATTTTACATATCGGGCAGGAAGAACTATTTATTCATAAAAGCACCAAAACCAGTTCACTCAAATCGCCAAAAAAAATATCTTACAGTTTAAAGTGCAAAGTTTCCTCGTGAGGTCTGAAAAGTTTGTGCAACCCAGAAACATTTTTCTGCTCCCAATGACCCGGCTCACCCAGTTACCGAAGTGAAATGTGATCCCGAGACCTTGTTCTCCGAGTCCTCCCCTCCGGCGTGGGTGGAAAGATTAAAGTTCGGGGGGGGGGGGGGGGAGCCTCATTTAGCGAGGACGTTAGACTCCGGGCAGAGGCTAAACTGCACCAATTGTCAGAATACCTACTGGCTGCGCTCTGATCCGACGCTTGAGATCGTAACGGATTTAGCATTAAAGGAAAAAAGTGAAATAAAAAAAGGCCACAATACTAATAATTATTATATGTAAAAATAGCTCAATGTTACTCTTCTTTAAATAAATATGTAATAAATAGACATGCTAGGCAGTAAAAACAAAAAACATATAGGAATGTGAGAGAACGTTCCAGTCCGGCAGACACTGGTCCGCTGCACGTTTACAGAATGGGTTCCCAGTATGTACAGGAAGCGTCATTTCCGATACTGGTTATAATGGCTACCAAGAGGAGAAGTGGGGTCAGCCGTCTCCAAGCACAAAGACAATGAGCTTTGCAGGCATCCGCTAACACTGGTTGATTTTTACGCTAAGCAAAAGGCGGCTTTTCATGGACAACACAGACCAAAATGACAGCCACCTGTGCTCATGCAGGGAGGCCTGAAGTGGCAATCA
The DNA here is from genome assembly GCA_009364415.1 of Spea multiplicata. Lineage (NCBI taxonomy): Eukaryota > Metazoa > Chordata > Amphibia > Anura > Pelobatidae > Spea > Spea multiplicata. The sequence goes on along the minus strand of VKOC01002524.1, from coordinate 51,072 downwards.
TTTACCGCAGGGTTTCTTTTCTGCAGGCGGTAATTATAGAACCACATAGTAGCTGGGCCATGCAGCTTTCTTTTAGACTGCGCCCCATATCAGAGCGAGATAAAACTTGTAAAAGGCTGCAAGTCTCGGTCTAAACTCAATTGGCTATTTGTTTCATCAGGCTGTGCGAATGCATTGCTCCCTAACGCACGGGAACGGCATTTAAATAACTGATGCCATATACAACAGAACATTATTTACAGTCCGCACTACTCCGTGCCTCGGAGGTACGTAGACGGATAAGCCCTTTTAAACTGCCCCAGATGCCAACAGCTGCCCCTCTGACAGGCCTTGCATACATTCACAGGGCACTCGCTGTGCCATCAGAGACTAAACAATGTATAAAAACAGGGCAGTGAGGGTTTGTAAAACAGATGACAACCTTAAAACAGAACTAAAAACAAAAAAAAAAAACACCATACACAAATGTAAACAGCACTCCAGGTTGGAAGAAGCTACGGACCCCCATAGCCAGGGGTGGAATGAAAGCAAGGGTCAATTTGAGCTAATTTGTTGCAGTTCTAATGCACACATTATTCTCACTTCCTTCTGTTTCTGGATCATCACAGCTTTACTCCATCGTTTTAGTGTTAAATGCATTCACAGAATGAAGACCGGACCTTCCGTATCCAGGGAGTTTACAACCCAAGACGGCAGTTTAATTTCCAACGATCGCTCGCGCCTGCGCCCATCACCGGGACCTCACGCCAAGCGTCAGCTTTAGATTCTCATAGACCACGTAGCTGATGCTGACGGCAGGGATCACCTTCATGAAATTTGGGGCCAAGCCCCGGTACAGTCCAAACGCGCCCTCGGTCTTTACAATTTGCTTGAAGAGTTTGCACATTGTGGCTTGAGGAGCGCCCTCAATGGAAGCTGCGAAAGAACAGAGTGTTAATTGAAAACTGAACCGATTAAATATTAATTCCAATATTATACAGACGGCAGATTCAACAGATTACAAAACGTGGCTTTTTAAGAAGTGGGTAATTACCAAATGGCACATTTTCATGTCTTGTGGATAGCGATTTCCATTTTAGATTATTTAGCGATAAAATATCTTACCCTGTGCCTGCATGCGTGTTCTGACTAGAGCCAGGGGGTAGCTGGCCAGTTGCCCGCATGTGCTTGATATGGTCCCGCAGGCCAACAAGACAAAGACGCCAGGATCAGCGCTGCTTGTGGCGTATCTCTGCAGCCAAGCGTTCTTCAGTGTCTGGGGAGGAATAAAAAGTGAGAGTTACTATGAGCTCTCTGGCAGACAGTAAAAAAATCCTTACATCGACACAAACTGCAGGCATTTACAAAAGCAAAAATGTACAAGGTATCCTTCCCACCGGCATAATACATATAACCATGACTGTATTTAAAACGGATAAAGCAGAAGGGAGCTCACTTCATATACAGCCAAGTCAATGCCGGCATACGGGATGATCCCCAGCATATTGGGAACGTATCCTTTGTAAAAGGCCGACATCCCTTCTTTAAGCAGGATGTTTTTCCCACAATCCAGCACGCCTTGATATTGCCCAGTTTTGCGCAGCGCCATCCGTGTCTTCAGGACCTACAGCCAAAGAAAGGCAAAAGAAAATGTTAGCAGGCTTGGAAGGAAAGAAAGAGACCGACCAAAAAAAAAAAAAAAAAAAAAACCACCCACAAACGCAACTTACCTCCATGGGGTATATACTGCTTTGGGCGATCACGCCAGCCAGAGATCCGGCAACCAGCCTCTCGCGGATCCCCAGTATCTCATTGTCACTGCCAATGAAACGCTTAATCTGCAGAGAACAGAATAGGAGGAAATTAGAGCCGATAAACATTTATAACTAAACCGATATTACACATAAAAATTGAGCAGCTTTAGTGTCTGAAAAACAAAAATGTTTAATGCAGTCATCTACCTATTGCCATCGAGACTACAGAAGAGGGAGATTATACATAATTTATATACAGAAGGTCCATCAATATTCATACGTAATGCCCGACCTGTTCGTATGCCATGAATTTGATTGCAGACTCGGGAGCAATTTTGATGACATTGATGCCGTTCCCGCGCCACAACGAGCGCAAGCCGCCTTCACGGATCATGTGGGTGAAGCCGCCAACGATAGACATGTTATTGCTCCGGGAAGCGTGGACCTGGAAAAGCAAACGCGAGACACGCGATTAAAAGTCGCCGAAATCCAGGGACAATGGCTTGTGGTTGTTTGAGGGAAGAACATGTAATCCGGACAGGAATGTTCATTAAATGGTTTAACAAAATAAGCAGCAAAGCGGACTTCGGGTAAAATACGGATATCAGAGCCGCAAGTGCGTCACAACTTTAATACCTGCTACCAAACAAAGTTAACAACAAAAACCCCAAATGCTCTGAGAACTGGGGATTCATTAAAAGAATCCGTGAAGGGGTAAAAAAATATCAAAGAATATATAATATATATATATATATTATACATACACGTATATATAAACATATAAAGCGTCATCATATTGTGCAGCACTACAGTTATTCCTACAGAGTAAATCTGACCACCACACTACAGAAAGTTACACGAAGTCTCTGAGGTTTATGATGAACAAAGTCTTTTAGAGGTAGCTGCTGGCCAGCTGAGAAGAGAGCGTTCTTTCGTTTATTTAGCCAACGGGATGAACTACTGGAAAGCCCTTTGGCACAGAATATGTTAGAAATCTGCTGTGGCAAACATCAGCTGGAGTCACGTTATATACATTCACAGGACAGGATGGCAGCAAACTCCAGAGAGCGAAGTTAAGGGCATCCAAGTTACACTACGTCCTTAACCGAGTGGCTACTGGCCAAAGGGAAGCTTGTTATGTTCCGTGTTCCGCAACATGTACAGAACACGCGGAAAACACAGGTGCTTTCAAGAGCAAAGTCTACTATTCTTCCCTTTGACACCTTTAATAAAAGCTTACACAATTCTCCTTGTTCAACAATGGACTGTAAAAAGGTATTGCGCAAAAGAGAACGAGAACGCACTCTGCTGGCTACGTTTCGCGTTGTGCCTGGAAAGTTTGGCACCCAATTACCCGAGAAGCGGCCGCGCAGACATACCTGCATGAGTACTTTGAGTCTATCCAGAGGGGCTGTGCAGGTCCGGGACACGGCCCCCGCTCCTCCTCCAGCGACGAGGTGCCTCCACCACATGCCAGTCTGAATCTCTTCCACCGTAAACTCGTCCGGGACGATCAGATTTTCCCCGACATCGAAAATCTGCAAAGGGAGAAGAGACATCTGATCGGCGTTGCTTTGATCTGCGGTGTCTATCCAGTAGATATAAGCCATGCTCTCCTCAACAAGCACAGTGCCGATAACTCCAAGCGCTTTACTTCCAAGTGCTTTCATGATGCCTGTACTCGCGTTACATATCTGGTTAGGAAACAATTAGCATCAACCATCCAGCCTTCTTAACGCGTACATTGGTCGCTCCAGGGGGTGGAAAAAACCAGTGCAGACTGACTGGGACCAGTGATGGTTTGCTCCATTTGCATATCAGCTCCTGAAGATTTGTCTCCCGTCACTTGAACCGATTACCCCCACGATCAGTCAACAGACAACATGGCAAGGAGGTACTGATCGAGCCCCTAGGTAAGGTTTACTGACAGCGGATAGTTCTAAGGAGCACGACACTTACTGTAGAGTGTTTCCAGTACAGGATGATCTCCGGAATGTTCTCCGCGGGATGCAGAAGATGATAGTCTCTCCACTCATTCCAGTCTATTGTCATCGTTCCGTTCTTATCCATGCTGCAAAATAAAAAGACAGCCCCATGTGTAAGAGGAGAGACTGTAAGAGCAATGAAGCATCCCCTAAACACGCAGCACAAGACGGGGGAGGGAAAGAGACAAGAGGAGAACATACTTACTGGGCAACCGGACCCCATCGGTGGCCCATCCTAATTCTGGCAGTCACACAGACAGAAGCAAGAGGGGAGGAAAAAAACAGGACAAGCGACACTGTTATTCCTTCCAGTACTAGACGAAGTCCAGGTGAATTGCTTCAGACAGACTGTCCAGAGCGATGCACGTTAAAGCACAAACACTATATCTGGGGCAGTTTTGGGTTTATTGCGCAATCCTGTTACCCCTCTCGGTAGGTCACCCGTATAACGCAATAGTGTAACATGAGGCGGGGGGGTCACAGACCGCACGACACAGGGGGGGGGGGGCGAGGAAAGAGACGAAGTTGGATCATCCAATGAAGGCCGTCACACTGACCTTTTGAGAATCTTCTCCGCTTGCTGCTCGGAGATGTTCACGCCAAGGTCTCGGAGCGATTGCATTATCTCCTGGGCATCGATTCGGCCTGAGCAGACAGAATTAGACAAAAGTTAGTAAAAACACCGTGCAACCGGAACAAGGTTACAACAAGAGGAATAAGATAAGTTCAAGAGAAGAAAAAAAATGGAACAACCGCACTGCCTGATCATTTTGTTCTAACACTTTGTCCCAAGTCGGTTGAAGAATAATTTAGTATACGCTGAATTATGTTAATAGATTTTTTTTTCTTTAAACGTACCATCATTTTTCTTGTCCAAACTCTTAAAAACCAGCCTGAGCTTCTTCTCGTGATCGCGAAGGTAATGCACAAACTCCTCAAAGTCCAGCTGCCCATCTCGGTCTTTATCGCCAGCTTTGACAATTTTCTGTTGGGGAGAACACAAAAAAGCTTAGTTACTTCATTTAGTTTTAGGCCACCTAAAAAAAAAAAAAAAGGACTTAAACCAGCCGAAGCCGGTGGCAGCAGGAAAGATACGAGCCTTTAAAGAGAAAATGAAAATGACGGCTGCGAGTCAAACAGATAAAGTAACCCTTTCAAGCAAAAACCAGTTTGGAGCGATTGCCAAACGACTAACGCTCCATAGCAATGAAGGGCTGCTAGCAATGAAGGGGTTAATAGGATTAGGACTCTGCCATCTATAGGCTGAAAGGGGAGATTGGCGGTGACCTTTGTAAACTGTCTGACTGCTGTCACAGGACTCTCAGGGGACACGGAGTGCCGAATAGCTAAAGCTAGGCTGAGTGTGACATGAGGCAAGACCGGCGGGCTCCGAGCCAAGAGCTTCACGAGGAACGGACAGCGAAAGAATATCGGCCTGAAAATAGGAAAACGCAAGAAACACACAAGGGACGGAGATCCAGCGCCGAAGGTTCGGACCAATGTGTGTTTATCGAGTAGATAAAACGTCTCCCTATTCAGACCAACACTTCGGGAAATCACACAGACCCTTAAGGTTCCGGTAGGTCCAGAAGACGGTGCCAGGTGCAGTATCAGGTCCAACTACAAGCCATTAACATTCATATGCGCGCAATTAAGCAGGTAAGTGCTTTCCTTGGGAACAGGTGGCCACATACACCTTTTTAACGCACAGGGAAGTCACAGACATTTAATGCGTTAAATGCATATAACATACGGCCCGTGGTCTATTCTGCACGCACATCTACAACTATGCTGTTCAGCAACCCACCAATGAGGAAAGCCCGACTCACCTGTCGCCACTGACGATAGGTAGAAAACTCCTGGGACGGAATAAAAAGACTGAGCCTAAAGATAGATTTCAGCTCCGCCGGCAGCCCCTCGGACTCGAAGCACTGGAATTCGGCCTGAGATTGGTCCAGCACCGGCACGTAGAGACTCAGACAGAGCATTGTGGAGGTGCCGGTCACACCTGCGCAGAGATCACACAGCACGCTCTGTACACTATCTGCCGAAAGCCGGCAAGAAGCAGCCCTAAGAGGCAGCCGTGCTCTGCTCCTATTGGCCGATGCAGACCAGCCCCACACTCCTGTGCAATGCAGCACAGGGGCCAGAGGCCCAGCCCTCTTAGCCCAGCCAATCCCGTAAGAGGCGAGGAGAATCCCTTGTGGTACTCGGACACGTACAGAGTAACAGACACCGGGAGACAGACGGCAGACAAGGGAACTCCCGGCAGACATCGTCGTGACATCGAGTGCTTCCTCACAGGCGAACGCCGCTTCCCGGCTAAATATTATGACACAAAACACAGCAGGCACAGCACACAGCGCATCTTGGGTGAGGGATATTAACACACAATAGATACGAGTCCTCTCGTTAAGCTCAATCGGTTATAAGGGGCGCTTAGCAAACTCGTTTATTGTTGGTCTCAATGACACGTCCGCACCCTTTCATTGCCAAACTGATCCCTGCAAAGGATCAACTACAGAGGAGCAGTCGAGTCTACAGCGGATCTTGATTGAGCGACTCTCACCTTTCTGTGTATATCTAACGTCCCTGGGAATCTCTGGGGGTCCGGGCACGGACCTCCATGTTTACTGGGCTGGGGGGGGGGGGGGTCTCAACTGAACTTCATGGATAAGGACCAGGAGAGGTGAAATGTATGGGGCTGTAATTAGTTTAGAGAGCATTTGTAAGGAGACCAGTCTGATAAATCAATGCCAGCGCAGTCCATCTAATGCTTACGGGCAACAGAAGGATGAGCATGCGGGTGCCACGTGGGTTTTTTTTTTTTTAATGCCACCTTTGGATTTCATAAAGTCATTATATTTAGAACAGACATGAAATAGGCGAGATCCAACCTTTTTCATCGCTCTGCAAGACGAGTAACACAGCACCCATACAGCACGGGTTAAACCAGAGCTTCTCACCAATCAGAAATACAGATTGTATTATAAACGTATCGACAGGACCTTTAAATAGCACCCCCCCCCCAACACGCTAATGGTAAAATCCTACATGGCTGACACAACGGAAGTCCATTGAGTTTTATCCCACTACGGACCCCTCCAAGTTGACCTTTAAAAAAAAAAAAAACCCAAAAAACAAAAAACAGTAAAGACATCGGGAAGTCTGAGGAAACGGTCTGAGGAAGAGTCTCACCGGGGATGGAAAAAACTTCTGAAGTGAGGCAGCCATGCTTTTTAATATTTCACTGCTGGCGGCAAACTATTTTAGAGTTTCTTACAATGATACAGCTTTTAACAAACACAAGAGCTTACAATCTAAGCTCTGTTGAAGGAGAAGGGAAAAAAAAGGCCTAGGCCAGTGCCCCCCTGAGTTGGAACAGGTATGATGTCACGAGATTGAGGAACAGCAAATATTGCAAGCATTTCCCTATAAAATCTGGAACGAGCTTTAGGTCACAGGATAGAGCTGAAGTTAATAATTAGGAGATGCAAGAGCTCTGATGCAAGATAAATGAAGATTACGCGGGCAGGTGACAGATAAGGGACAGATCAGTAATCCGCCACGTGAGCGCGTCCTCCGCGAGTGTGAGCGCGTCCTCCGCGAGCCGCATCATCGGCTCTGCCAGGAGTTCTCAACCAAATAATACATCGAACAAAAAAAATAAATATGTTAAACCAGCACTTCGTTATAACCATAAGGTGCGGGGGGGGGTAAGGTGACCCACTTAGTGAGTCGCTACTCACGCTGCGTTAAAGGACTCCGCATCCCATTTTATTCTGAGCGAGAAAATATTGAGACGAGCTAGAAAAGTTGAGCAAGTTTCCACTCAGCTATTGCGATTGAACTCGTGCCCTCTAGCGAGCAGAACAAGGAGGCTGTTAATTAGCAGATCAAAGCGAAGCCGGAGAGCGCCGGGTTCGTGCAGGAACGCCATTCACCCTGCGTGTACACAAACAGCCGCGCGATTCCCATATCTCGAGTGCCTGCTATACACACGGCCCGTTTCCATGGTTACGAACAGAGGGTTACCTGCTGGAACGGCTTCTTAGGACCCACTACCAAGAGGATGATCCGGCCCTCGTCTTTCGAGTCATCGGCTTCGGGGTTTCGCCTTTCGGCGTCCTGAGGGCCGGTTTGGCTCTTTTTGGTATCTGGGCCCTTGCAGGACACCCAGGGAAAATACGCCCCTAGGAACTGCCAGACCGCCTGCATCCTTCTGCCGGCTGTTTAAAGGCTTCGGAGCGGAAAGGGATCTCAGTCCGACGCACGGCCCCCTCAAAAAGCCCCAACTGCCACTTTCCAAGACGCTTTCCCCGGCTTCCGCCTGAATCAGCAAACGCATAACGCGAAGCCGGCAGCACTCAGTCTGCATCCACACTGCAGCATGGGCCGGCCAATCACAGCTCGGAACACTACCACATCCAGCACGCCAGCCAATGGAAATCAGGCAGTTAGAGACATTTTTTTGCATCTCTCGTCATTCATCATGACCAAGTGCATCAGATCGTTCAGCCTCTGCCACAGGTGCCGGCCAAGGGCCAAATAACTTGGGGGGGGGGGGAGCATGCATCACAACCACCCAATGCTGCATCTCGCGGTAACCGAATTGCCCCCATTGATCACAAATAGGGGGGATATCGAATGAAGACCCTTCACTTCTCCCTGCCCCCTCCTCAGGGTCATTAACAGACCGGCTCATTTTACCGATCTTGCCAGCCAAAGAAAGGGCCTGGACTACTTTACATGCGTGCCGTGCCACTTCATTACAGAAAGCCTGTAACGTATTCTTATCGCGCAGGCCCTCTCCGACAAGGGACAATTAACCCATTCATTAACAGAACGGAGGGATCGACTAGACTTTTACCATTTTGGGACTGCTGTGTCCTCTGCAAGCACGAAACTGCAAGTGACCTCAACCCTGTTAGTCTGCCTCCCTGCCAGTCCATTCAGCAGCTTATACCTCCAACAAGATTACCCCACTTCTCAATGAACGGACGGCACTTGGAGGGCAGACGGTCTTAGCGAGAAAGATGACCGAGTGCAAGCAGTGGGGAGGAAATGGAAAAGTGTGCTAATAGGATCACAGAGGATTAAACGAAGGATATCATGACAAAAGATCATTAAGAAAGCCTCTTATCTCCTGCACACGAGACACCGAGTCCTACCCTCGGCCGCATATAACGAGAGAACGGAAGGCCCTGACAATGACCTCTATGAACGAAATAAAACGGGGTTCTCTACGGAGTATTCACAGGACCGCTCCAGGTGGAATCCGTTGGTAATTAGAGCTGCCTGTGAATTGACGGCCTGGTGTCAGGAGCCGCGTCTCCTCCGAGGTCTCGTGGAAGCTCCTCTGTAGGCAGATCTCACATCCTGCCCCCTATACAGGTTTATAAATGGGGATTTAAGCTACACTGCTTAGGAGACAAAGCCCAGAGACTTTTAATGACTAATGATAGCCGCGGAATGCTGAAGTTCTGCATCACGCCGGCTCCAACTTTGAACACCTGCTTTAATTACCCCGGCGGAAGAGCAAACGCAGCTGATTCGTACTTCTCATTGCTTGTGTAAGCAGAAATGAAGAAAAAAAAAAAAAAAAAAGGACATTTTGGAAATTGTCCAAATTGTGCTTCTTATTTCCCTGAACCAAAGCTTGAGGAGCTGATGAACAGAAAAGTGAGGACTTCTCACATTTCAGCAAATGTAGAAAGCGGGTGGATCTTTTATTTATTAAGACAGTTAATACATTAGACATTAAGACATTAACAGTTTACACAGCACTTCTCACAATACATATATTCGGGGTATATGGCAAGACTGACCAATATATCAGGTAGAAGGGGCACTAATTGTCTGTCTATACCCTTAATGCGCTTCACAAATTCCCTCAAATGCCATTATGCCCAGCGCTGTACGGAATGCCTAAGTCAGGGGTGTCCAGCTGGAGGGCCGCAGGTACATTGCATGATGTAGTTGGCACGTTACACCTGGTGACAGACAGAGGACATCTGAGAACATCAGAACTCACCAAATCAGACCTTCTACACTTAAAAATCTAACCATGTTTCTCGTTTACTTTAAGCAGGGAAGAGCATTTAATATGTTTAAAATAAGAAAATATTAATATATAAAGCTGGGAAACGCTCTGCTCGCCAATCAAATAAAGTGTCAGCAGAAGAGTTGTGGGGGGAGGGGGCATTAGCATCTTCATTATGGAGGTGACACATGCCAGAGATATTTCAGACATTCCTGGAATACAGCGGCCCCGGGGCCAGGAAGCCTCGCATGCCTCAGGAGAATACTGGCAGGTAGAGCGGCTTCGTTGGCAAGCGCCGTCACACAGACTAAGCTATCCACAGATCGCTTTTATCTCAACCGATCACCTCCGTCTCTGGAGCCATCCACAGGACAGACAGACAAACAGAAACGCTGGACTTAAACCAACGTCACGGGACGCTTATTTTTCCACCTTTTGTTCTGCTGTTCCTTGGAAAGGACAGCAGTGCTGCGTTTATCAGTGTTTGCCGAGCTTTACCGGGTAAACAGCTCAGAGCGTTCGCAAACAGAAGCGCACAAAGCCAGGTTACCGGATCCACAGGGAGACCCCCAGGGAGACCCCCAAACCGCAACTGCGTGCCCAACACCAATACAGTCAAGATTCCAACCCACTCAATCCCATCCTGCCCTCAAGAGCTGACATTCTATTCGACAACAACCAAAGATTTATAAGTCAGATCGCACGATTGTTGGATCACGGCCCCCATCACAAGTTTCTGGAAGCCAAATTGTTATAATATACACTAATGTTCTGTCTACCCCATGTACAGCGCTACAGAATATGATGGCGCTATATAAAAATATTAGGCAGCAGCCCAACGCTCGCATACCACAGACAAATTTAATTATGGCGCTGTCATACGCCAACGCATTTATTGCTACTAAAGCAAAAATATATATATATATAATAAAATAGGAAGTTAGTCACAAAACAAGGTATGTTAATATACACAGAGCTGTACAACCTCCAGTGACAGATCTATTATATATATATAATATATACACAGATTGCTAGCGCTGTATAAGTAATTATATACATTTTGTTTATATAGCTCCTGCAGCACTACAGTTACAGTCCCTACGTTCAAATAAACGAATAGATTCAGCGCAGAGACAGAGAAACGCTAATCCAGAAGAATCTAGAATAAAACAAGGAAAGCCCGCGCTTTGCACCGCACGTAGGCCGTAAAAATAACATCAGTGGGCATTTACAGCGCTAGATGCTGGGACTGTAGACAGTAAAGGCCCGAGCCCTCCACCCTTGCCCTGTCCACTGCTGCTCACCCTCAGCTCCAGCTCTGTCCGATGCACCCCGAGCCGTTTAAGCCCCACAGCCAGATCGTTCATGCAGATGGCGCCATCTTTGTTGACGTCCAGCTCCTGGAAGAGGATCTGGAGCCTCCGTTCGTGCTCCGGGCCGCCACACAGAGCTCCCCCGCATAGGTCGGAGGCCAAGGCAGCTGCCAGGGACTGCGGGGCTGATGCGGACGAGGCCTCGTGCGTGTGAGGGGCGCCTCCCAATGTGTCACACTGACAGAACACCCCGCTCAGCAGCGGCGACACCAGCGAGCGAGGACGGGCCATAGACAGTGGAAGACTCAAAGGGAACCGGTTCGGTAATTGAAACTTCAGCCCACGAGAAGCTCGGTTCCACACTCTATCAAACGCCGGTATATGGCGGCAGGAAACGCGTCAGTTCCACACCTCCCTGACGTAATGCATACCATCAACGCGCGCCCCCCTCCGGCTACTGACTAATCAAAAAGCCCTTTGTATCGGGGGCGGGACATCACACTGAGACTCTAACTCAATTGGCTACATAGTTTTTGATTGGCAAGTACATTATTCAATGAGAGACTAACAATTAGGAGGGAAAAAAGAACACGACGAGTTTTATTCAATAATATAAAGATTCTTTATTATGTTAACGGCCCATATAATCTTTGCATTACAGCCTCTTAATTTTTGCTACGAATATTGAAACAGCGTCAAGCTGCCAGCAAAGCATATTGCTAACAATATCCAATGAGAAGCCCTGTTTTTTTTGACAGACAAGAAGTATATCCAATCGCGTACAAGTCGTACTCATACGAGAGCTTGAACAGTGCAGAGGGGCATTGGCTTGACGAGCCAGATTGACGTTCATTTCTACCAATCGCAGCGTAAACCTTTTGTGTGGGGCTTGCCCCGCAGTCTGCAAGATTGCGTATAGAAACGATAAAGAGGCAGATTCTGGAAACGGTTACGCTGCGCAGATTGCTTGTTCATCAGCTTACGCAATTTACGTATTGCGGCCTATTCCACATTGTTGGCGGGGGCAATGGCTACGCCAGCCAAGAAAAGAAAGATGAATTTCTCAGAACAGGAGGTGGAAATCATCATGGAGGAGATGGAGAAACAAAAGCACATCCTCATTAACCACTTTAATGCTGGTGTGCCACTGCTGGCCAAGAGCAATGCTTGGCATGAGATTCTCAAGCGGGTCAATGCCATCAGCACGTGCCACAGAGAGTTGGCGGAAGTGAAGAAGAAGTGGTCTGACCTTAAGACTGAAGTCCGCAGGAAGATGTCGCTGGCACGTGCCGCAATGGAAGGTGAAGGAGAGGCTCTAGCCATGCTCACCCCGATGCAGCAGCGTATCTGCAACTTGTTGGGTGAAAGCACCATTCTCAGCTTGCCCACCCAAGACTGCCCAACGGAGATAGCGGGCCAAGTGGCCATCAGCTCGCCGGGCACCGTCACCCTTTCTCAGAGTGAGTGGTAAATGCTTCAAGGTACCCCCTTGGTAGGGTTGTCAATTATCATGGCGGTAACTTCCATGGGGCAAGAGGGCCAGCTGACCCATGTGCCAACTTGAGCTGCTTGGCGGTTCTGACCCTGCATTTCCTTAAACCTTCTTCTACTTTCAGAAGCGGGTGGTGTGATGCCGGCACGGGGCAGTATCTCCAACATTACCCCAGGTGCCAAGAGCCCTAGTTACAGCTTTGATTTATAATAAGTAGGCCAGTTGTGTCCATGGGGAAAAAATCAACATGGCTGGCATTGTTTGGAAAAGTTGGCATCCCTGCCCTAGGTGGGGTGCACAGAGATGTTTATTATTTATGAATCGCTAGGTCATGAAGGGGACACATTAGGGGAATGTTATGGATGGCTAAATGAAAACAGATATATTTATCTAACATTCTTTTTCAGTCCCATCAGAAACAACGTATCACACCCTGGAAGACAACGTAGTAGAGTATTGCACAACGGAGACCCCTGCCACGGTTTCGTCCGAAACCCCTGTAGAGATTATCTCGCCGTCTCCAGAAGTCACCGTTAAACCTCAGGAACTGAAGAATCGGATCGCCTTAAACTCAGCCCGGCTGCTACAGGAGCAGAAAGTAACCAACTTGCACGTGAAGGAGATCGTTCAGCACCTTGAACAGCAGAATAACATCCTGCAGATGATTCGCCGCTCGCAGGAAGTGCAGGCCAGCGCCCAAGAGCGCCAAGCACACGCCTTGGAGGGAACCCAAGCCGCGCTGAGTGCGCTCATCCAAGTGCTCAGGCCAATGATTAAGGACATGCGCAGGTATCTGCAGAGTGTTGTCCCCAACTCGCAAGAAGGCAACGACAACTCTGGAACTCAAAATGGGTAGCCAGATAGCCCTGACCAGTGACGGGAATGGACAACCTAAAACCCAAACCATTACAATAGTGACGTAATAGGACAAGTAGAGAGGAGTGGAAGACCTTTGGAAGTGTGATGAGCAGGTAGAATGAATTGCCTTGTTTTTTTCAGGAGTTATGAAATCTTAGGCTTGAAAAGCTAAAGTCCTTCCTAAGTCCTGGGTAGAAGAAACAGTTTTAATAAAATGAATCAGTTTTTTTTTTTTAATTTCTGCTAGAACTGCTTGACATTTTAGTTTTCCTGAACCGTTTTGATAACCTCGTTTTTTCGCAGCTGGACAACCTTCTGGTCAATACAGCATCATCCCCATGTAGAGGTGGTTAAGGTGGGCACCTCGTTCCGGTCTGGGTCAGGACACATTGTCCCAAAGGAATGTTATAAAGGAAGGCCTTCAGGACTTTGCATGTGAATACAGACACGGACGCCCTTTAAAAACAAACTATTTGAATTGCAAACTATGTGGGTGAATGCAAAGCCGTTTAGAGGCTTTTAACCTCAATTTGCCTGTGTTTAGGGTTCTTTTATATTGCAAAATGTGCATTATGGGTGCCTGGAAGCGCTAGAATCCCCCTTTAGTATCAAATCTCTAGTTCTAAATTTATTTTGAATGTTTTATTTAGTACAATTCATCAAGAACACTCTATAGATCTTTCTTTCTATGCAGATATATCAGGTAACCAAATGCCTTGTTGAGACCTCACTATGTCTGATCATCCTCAACGTCATATGAATACTGCTTGCGTGTTCTTTATTTTTTTTTTTAAATTAATAAAACCAGACCATGTTTCTCAAGTTGTTGCATTTCACGGAAGTACTGATTGAATGACTTTGATAAAATGCTTCTAATTCAGTGTTTCATCTACCGCATGTTCTTAGAATTCTTAGAGATACAAATTAATTGTATTTTAACAGGAGTTATACCTAAAGTCATTTAATGTGTTATCTCCTTAACACAGACCATGGGATTGATCCTGGGGGTGAGCCAAGCGTGCCAAAGGTGCCAGATAGGAGGGAATAGTCAGGCAGATTTCTACTCTGACAACCCCACTAAAAGGGGAAAAAACACACACATATATATATATATACACTACCGTTTAAACTTTTAAAAGAAACATCTCCAAAACAATCACATTGATTGAGAACCAAAATACAAAAGCTACACTATATGGACAAAAGTATTGGGACACCTGACCATTACACCAAAACAGGGACTTTGATGATGTCACATTCTTAAATCCTCGGGCATACGTGTGAGAGCAAAACTGACAAACTATGTCTCACCGGTACATGCCCTGATGGAAAATCTACCCCATACACCGATTCCAAAGTCTGTAACGCTGTAAGTGTGGCGCCCTTTATACATCTGTTGTTAAAGACACAACAAGAAAATACTTTGCCCGCAGACGAAAACATCGAGCAACCTTTGCCCGGTGACTTCAAACCTCCAAATCTGACTCCAAAACAATATGAACTCCTTCAGTAATACATACGTGTTATCTATAGTAAGTTTTTCAACTACACATACGTGGCATACATGAGCGTTACACCCAAGGCCGTGCTGTGACCTTCCTAACCCGAAGGATCTTCGCGTTCCTCGTATGTCACACAAGCGTTTTAAATCTCCGCAGATCCCTGAAGTTATTAGTAGGTGGCACGCAGAATGTATATTGCATTTCCTAGCTTCCTTGTTTAAAATAAAATCATTCGTGCTAAAGAAGTGTCCCCTTAATTATTCTTCATAAGGTCCCCCCATTTAATTTCATTTGGCTGCAGTTTCTGCTTCTGAACTGAGGGGGGCGCTCTTAGACCGGATTAATCAAAAGGAACGTGGCATAAACTGCGTTAACCTCACACCCTTCACCCGGTTCCTCCACGCATGATGCAAAAGAGGAATACAAACAAGATGATGAAGAAATCCTTGGCTTGTGCAAACAATGTACTGTTTAGCCATTTGGCAATGCTCTTCAGGTTTTTTCTTTTTTTTTTTGCTGAAAATGGAATTATTGGAATAATAGTCATTATCTTAAGGAGAGTAAAACCTCTCATGGAAGATGACCCCCAGTTGTTTTCCCAGATCGGTTAGTTGGGCCCTGTCCTGCTGCCCCTGGTAGTTGCCCCACTGTCCTGCTTTTGCGGGTAACAGGGAGCATTGGCTGCTTGGGGAAGTCCTCTCGTCTCTCCTGGCCTCCATTGCTGCCCCCCACTTTGCCTCCTGATGACGCTAGCTATTGACAATGGCTAGTTGGGTAAGGCGGGCAGGTGGGCATACCTCACCACCCCACCCACTTCCAAACTGGCCCTGCTTATTGCGACCCCTCACCAAAAGTCTCCCGATTTGGACACCAGAAACGTTGGGACACGTCTATTTTCAAGGAGTGTGCGCATACTTTTGGCTCTATAGAGCGGATACAAAAGGGAGAGTTGGGAGGAGTGCAAGTCCCTCACTTCACCATTCATTATGAAGGGCTAACAAGGGCTGAGCTGACCCTGCATAATGCATAATTCATTGCTCAGTTGGGGAAGAACTAAGGTTTTCACCCAGAGACTCCGGGAGAAGCGTCGCTTCCCTGGGTCGCCACCAGAATACTCCGGGTCGCAGCAGCGTTCTGACGCGCCCCATTCCCAACCTGTTTCCCCCTTAAACACCAGGGAACTAATGTCTCGGGGGGGGCGCGGGGAACTACTAGGTATGGCCAGCCAACCATGTCCAGCTGCAGATGATCACTGGGGTCGGACCTTCATAATGAATATTGCAGCTGAGGGGGTAAAAACCACAACTCTCTCTTTAGAGAATAGTCCTCGCTGTGGTAGCCTAACTCCAATTTCGGATTGGCCACTGAGCAAGCGCTGCAATGGCCCGGTGAGCTGGTTCCTGATGGTGCCACTAACTCTTTATGCACCAGATCCTGTCCTTCGCCGTATTGCTGCTGGCTGTACATACTGTATATAGCCTCAATGCACTGTATATACTGTATATACTGTAGATAGCCTTAATGCTGCCACTAGCTGTATATACTGTATATAGCCTTAATGCTACCGCTGGCTGTATATACTGTATATAGCCTCAATGCACTGTATATACTGTATATACTGTAGATAGCCTTAATGCTGCCACTAGCTGTATATACTGTATATAGCCTTAATGCTACCGCTGGCTGTATATACTGTATATAGCATTAATGCTGCATGACAATACACAGGTCATTTTACTGGCCACTGGCCTTAAAGTGCCAGCACTGACTTTAATGACAAATTTGTTGCTTTTGATCTGGAGGCACAATCTCAAATATTATAGTAGAGTAACTATATTGAGCAATAATGCACATATCAGCTGTTCCCATATATTTGTGCATATATATGAAATCATACATGTGGCAACTCGTATTATTTTAATTTGTATTGCAGCGGCGTTATCCCCCCCACAGGACTGAGGCTCCCCGGTCCTATCTCCAAGGCGGCCCCAAGAAATTCAGTCAGCGCTTTATCTGGATAATTTTTAAGCAACCGCCAATGAGGGAACGTCTTTACATGTTTCTCTCCAATCAAAACCCCAGACTGTCTGTTACCAGCCAATAGTCACCCACTGAATTGAAGATGACCAATCAGCGCGCTGTTTCTATATCTGCGTCAGCGCAGCTCTGATTTCAGCGAAGAGAGTCGGTATTCTAGAAGATGAGCAGTTGGCGAAGTTACGGAGTAAGCGCAAATTCCCGAATAGAACCCTGTGGACGCTGTGTGGCGCCGTGGCGCTTCTCACGCAGATTACGTAGTGAGCCTGTGGTTGCCGTGGTGAGATAGCGGCTGGAGGTGAGAGACTGCACTCCAGGAACCCGAAATACAGCAACGCAATTAGGTATGTCACAGACACAGCCCCCGGGCACTGCTGCCAGGAGATTGGGGACGCAGTCGCTACATTTTAGGGACAGTAACGGGTTTGGTGTAGGCGATACTCACTCTACAGCGTTAGTGACAGGAAGTGTCCCTCACTGGGGGCCAGTCACTCACATACAGAGGCTGGCACTCACCTGCTGACACTCACTGGCAGGGAATGTCACTCACCCGCTTTTGGTGATTCTAACTGGCAGCGACTGTCACTCACATGCTTGCATTGACTCTCATTGGCAGGAGCTGTCACTCACCTGCTTATAGTGGTTCTCACTTAAATGACTGTCACTTGCCCGCTTATACTGGTTCTCACTGCAATGACTGTCACTCACCTGCTTGTATTGACTTTCACTTGCAATGACTGTCACTCACCGGCTTGTAGTGATTGTCACTGGCAGGGACTGTCACTCACCCGCTTGTAGCGATTGTCACCGGCAGGGACTGTCACTCACCCGGTTGTAGCGATTGTCAGCCGGCAGGACTGTCACTCAATCCGCTTGCTAGGATTGTCACCTGGCAGGGACTGTCACTGCACCGGCTTGTAGGCGATTTTCAACTGGCTTAGGGACTGTTACTCATCCGCTTGTAAGCGGAAGGTGGTCCTTGTTAGGTGTATTGTACACTGCACACCAGTTGTAGCGATGTCAGCGGCAGGGACTGTCACTCACCCGGTTGTAGCGATTGTCACCGTGTGAGGAGCTGTCACTCGGACCATCTATCCGCTTGTAGCGATTGTCACCCGCAGGGACTGTCACTCATCCGCTTGTAGCGATTAGTCACGTGGCAGGGAACTGTCACTCATCCGCTTGTAGCTGATTGTCCACCGGGACAGTGGACGGTCACTCATCCGCTTGTAGCGATTTTCACTGGCAGGGACTGTCACTCATCCGCTTGTAGCGTTTGTCACTGTCAAATAGCTCATCGCTGGTAGACGGTCACATTTACTGGTAGTGATTGTCAGGAAAGTCAGTGGTCTTCAGCTTGCAGTCCCTTACCCTGGGGGTCTCTGGTGAATTATGGGGTTTATGATACAAACATGAACAGCTTCGTATTTAATAACGAATGCGAGGTTTACATAAAGAAACTCAATGTCTCGTCCCACCTGGGGGCTTTTATCAAGATAATCCATATATCTGGGCTGTTACATCGTTACAGATAGCGTTAGTAACCCTTTAGTCACTCCTATAGACTAGCTTTGGATTTCACTTCGTGACTAAACATCATCATTATCAGTAATCCATCTCGTGTGTCCCATATGAGAGATGCCACTCTGTGCCATTCCTTAGGAGTCACTGTCACACACACCGAAATGTCACACTGCTTGGTTATGATGTCATTATTCTCCGAAAGATCAGGTTTTAGTTTCGCTATCAAAGTGCGGATCATCGGTCTATAAAAATCCCCCGTAGCCACGTCAGCCCTTACTGCTCGGAACGTGGAAATTCTAACACGGGTTGCGTGGGTTTTTACTTAGAATTGTTACATATCCGGGTTAATTATATATATTACACTGTATAGGTTCCCGACCATACACTATAGGGGAAGCATGTGTGGAAAATGTGTAAAACATTTTCAGTGGCGTGAGCAATCGTTCTGTGCCAGAGGTACCCAAGTACCAAAATAACACACCCGCTGGGATAATCATATGTGGGTCACAGAAAGGGCCACACTTGGTAAATAAGTCCCTGGCCTTTAGATGTACCATGTATAAGCATGATCACGTATAGTGTGAGAGGTGACTATGTTGGTCTGGAGGTGCAAACTCTGCCAGTTAAAGTCCCCTTGTGTGTAGGTAGACCCCATGTTTTTTGTGGCACTAGCGGCAGTACCGGAAAGGATCATACACGGTGACGCGGTGAAGAATAGGCAAATGGTAAATCAGAGGAGGTGGGGAGTGCAGGGTTAGGGTCATCTGAAAGCCCCAAAACCAAACCATCAAGCTAACTAACCTGTATACTGTTTTACTCCTGTAACCTTGGGTGCCAGCTCTGGCACAGCGCGGGGGTATTTCTCCGGCTCTGGCACAGCGCGGGGGTATTTCTCCGGCTCTGGCACAGTGCGCGGGGGTATTTCTCCAGCTCTGGCACAGCGCGGGGGGTATTTCTCCAGCTCTGGCACAGCGCGGGGGGGTATTTTCCAGCTCTGGCACAGCGCGGGGGGTTTTTCTCCAGCTCTGATTGCAAGTGCGCGGGGTATTTCTCCAGCTTCTGGCACAGCGCAGGGGGGTATTTCTCCAGCCTCTAGGCATCAGACGCAGGGGGTATTTCTGCCAGCTATGCCACAGTGCGGGGGTATTTCTCCCAGCCCCTGCACAGCGCGGGGTTTTCTCCAGACCTCGGCACAGCACGTGGCGGCTTTCTCCAGCCTCTGGCACCCAGACGGGGGTATCTTCTCCAGCTCTGGCACCAGTGCGGGGATATTTCTCCAGCTCTGGCACCAGCGGGGGGGGGCGTTTCCTCCAGCTCTTGGCACGGCGCAGCGGGTATTTCTCCAAGCAACATGAGCCACAGCACAGGGGTTTCCTCCCAAGCTCGGCACAGCGCGAGGGTATATTACTTCCAGCCCTGCGCACAGCGCCGGCGGGGGGGAATCGGGGTCTCCAGCTCTGGCACAGTGTGGGGTATTTACAGACTAAATAGACGATTGCTTGTAATCTCGTTCTTGTCCTTGACGCGGCTCATAAACGGTTGTATAAACCTCACAGGACCCCGGGTCTAGACTGTGTCTTTAAGGTATATGTAAACAATGATTGAGGGTAGTCCGTAACCGTTTGGCTGCTTCATCGCTGCAACTCTCATCACTCCTTTCAAGCCAAAAACCAATACACGTAACAAGCCTGGCAATAATAATTTCCTTTTTTTTAAGCTTTTCATCCAATCCAACGATTCTAATAATCTCATTTAACAACCACATCTTCATGATACGACGTTATTTTATTAGGTTCTCATCCACCACCAAGTGGAACAGCCCCCCAGCAGAAGTGGTAGAGCTCAGCACAGTGAATTTAAACACGCATGGGACGACTGATTAAGGTTTTGAGTCTTTACAGCAGGAGAAACGGGCGACTAGACGGGCCGAATGGGTCCGATCTGCCGACAAATTTATACATAAATCTAAAAAGGTATTCTGCTCGGCCTTTAATAACGTTTGAAAGCCTCGCTATTATGGAGGCTGCGGTGGAGGAGTACAAGGGGAGCCTTTGTCCGTCCTGCATGCTGCAGATTATTACGCCGCTCGGATGCTGGCAGCGGAGGGTAAACGGGGAAGATTATAATGCGGATCTAATACGTAAGGGTTTTAAGTAC
Source organism: Spea multiplicata (assembly GCA_009364415.1). Lineage (NCBI taxonomy): Eukaryota > Metazoa > Chordata > Amphibia > Anura > Pelobatidae > Spea > Spea multiplicata. The sequence continues at coordinate 30,428 of VKOC01002524.1, read as the reverse complement.
AGGGTCCGTCTTCAATTTTTTTCTATTGTTTCTTCTCTTTTCCACATGCTTAACCCTTTGTAGACAAGAGAACTAAGCAAGGGATCAGTTCAAAACAGTTATTTAAACTGCGGGGCTCTTGATTTTTATACAGGGTAGGCATAGACTGGAACCACGTCGATAAGTTGTCCTCCGCGTGGCTTGCGTATCAGTCTCGGGCTGCACGGGTTGTATGGTCTTTGTACTATTGATGAGGAATAGGATCTGCCGGTAACAGGTACAGAAGGTTGCTTTATCCGCTTCTCGTACAGTGGCCGACGCGTGACGCGCTTCCCAGCGTTATTTATCATCGCGCATGTTATACCTTCACCTGTAGACCCTTCTCTGTATCCACCTACAAACTTAGCGTGTTCACAGTCTTCCGGAAACATGCGTGTTTGCGTGTCCCAGGAAGATTCATCATGCTCTGCTCTCCTGTACCCAGAGACATGTCCTTGCGCCTCTATATTTATACCTTTTGCGGTAAAATCCGGCGATGAGATCCTATTTTAGCCACTAGGGGCATTAAATTGTTAAAAATGTGAAAAAAATCAGGCATATCGTACACTAAACATTTCAGCGAGGATGTCGGCGTTAACCCTTTTCGTCCCGCCACAGCCTCTTCTGGCATTTAACCAGTAAAGCTTACCCTCTAGTGCTCAAGGAATTTTTCTTCTTGTTTGAATATATATAGTGTGTGTGTGTGTATATATTATATAGATATATATATATATATATAATATATATAAGTATTTTGTGTGTGTGTGTATGTATATATATATATATATATATATATATATACAATGTGTGTGATTTTATTCCCTGTGACCTGCGAACAATTGATTTCATATTAAAACATATTTTCTGTATGTGTAATAAGGCATCTTATTGTAGAAGGAAAATGATATGGAAAGTAACCGATCCGTATCTGGGAACAGCTGACGTTTTTGTTTCCAACGGATTGTTTTTTTCTCTCTTCTGTGTGTTTTTCTGTCGTTTTTTTCCTCTCTCTCTCCATCCAGACAGTGATGTGTTTGTTTTGTTGCAGCTCTGGTGATGATGTGCGCTTGAGACGGGTGCTGGAATCAGTGATCAGTCCTCTCCTCCCCCTCCACCTCCCATAGAGCCGGTAGAGGAGGAGTCTTTAGCAGCATACAGCTGAGTTCAGATTCCTGCTGATCGCAGCCTCAGGAGGACATCAAGCTTCCCTCGTCCCGCCGCTCCACCGACCAGCAGCCGCCGCCGCCGCCGCCGCCGAATAAAAAGAACGGGGATTCGGAATAGACTCTGTAATCACCGCTTATTGCTGAGAGGAGAGCGCCTTCATCTTTTCACAGGGAAAAGGGCTGGAGAGAAAAGTTTTGAGGACCCCATCTCTGCTGGTTTGGAGCTTGCGGGTCCTCTCCTTCTACCCCTGGAGATGCTCCAAAGATTCTTCATCTCAGTAAAATCTTGGGGCATTCATTCCCAAGGGAGGCTCGGACACCCCCGGCACAGATACTTCAAAGTTGACGGAAGATAAATAAAACCATATTTGTAAGTTCTGAACTTAAGTTTAGTTTTTTTTTTTGTTTTTTTTAAATCCAAGGAGTAACATCGCTTCCTACCCCGAGCCATCTGCTTTTTTTTATCCCGACGACCTGAGATTTTTTTATTTTCCCGTCTCGGGGTCACTCATGGCTTTCCTGACCAAAAAGAAGAAATTTAAGTTCCAGACCAGCTTTACACTGGAAGAACTGACAGCTGTCCCGTTTGTGAATGGTGTCCTCTTCTGTAAAGTCCGGCTGCTGGATGGAGGGGATTTTGTCTGCCTTTCCAGTCGGTAAGTACAGACCCCGTTGGGAATCAATGATCTGCATGTGACCATTTAGAAACAATAAACAGGTCTGTCGTACCGGGATGGGTTGTTGGAATCGTGAACTGCGGTCGCAGCCCCTCCTGATCGGCGTGATAACTCCGATAACTAACTAATTAATTGTACGTAAATCTGGGTTCTTGTTCCCGGTCCATTCTGTTCCACCGACTGGATCTTTAAATTAACAAAAATAACAAAACAAGCAGCGAAAAAGGAATTCAAACCTAGATGCTGTTGAGTTGCGTTTATGAAATTCAAGTGTAGGCTCTGCAGACAGAGGCTGAGGATTTATATTAAAGTCACGAGGTTAAGGGTTTTGTTGTCTGCACACCAGGCGAGTCCACATGTGTTTCAGGTCAAGTCATGTGTCTGCTTTGTATTAGGACTTACGGTAATTGAAATGGAGCATTTTAAGTATTGTGTCGATCTGAGTTTGAGTAAGCATCTCATGCCGTTGGTGGTGAGACTAGAAGTCCAGATGATAAAGAGGTACTCAAGACCCTCGGCGACCCCCTGGGATTTTAGCAATCCAATGCACTGCTTATTATTAGACTGTACCTATCATGTAAGTAACACGGCATAATTAATATTCATAACATCATCGTTTTGCCACAAAAAGGCTGTCAGAAGGAGACAAGTCGGCTGAAATTCTGCCAGCCACAGACCCAAAAGGCTGCTATGTGAGTAGAATACGATCCAGCTAAAAAATCTAAAACAGAATACCAGACATGGAAAGGAATCTCTAAACAGCTATGAAGCTGACAGGTTTGTGTTATGAGTTATTTAGCCATGCGTTCAGTGCCGTCACAATCAAACGGGATCGCTGTCACGGAACAACTCTCGTCAGCCTTAACTAGCCTGGTGGGAGTTGTAGTCCGCGAGCAGGTGGATAGCTGCTTTTTCAATGTACCTGCTCAGGTGAACCGGTGTACATTTCCATGACGCGCAGTTCACTGGCGTTAAGGTGTTCTGTACACGTGCACACATGTATGGGCCTTGCCTCTGTTTGTTCAGGTGAGGCCGGTACCTGCCGGTCCCAACCTGCCCTCATTCCCCCTGTTAGTTCATCCCACATCTGAGGAAACGCTCGGCCAGCGGCGGTCTGCATGGGAAGACCATCTGTCATTCCAGGCATTTCTAACCTGCAAGCAGCGTCGCCTTGTTACCAAGTTGTTGATTATAGAACTAAAAGACATTTTTGAGATTACGGCAAGAAATGCGATGAGAGGAAAGAAGATATTGTGTGCTCTCAATACTCGCTTTACATTATAAAAAGTTAAAAGCCACGTGCTTAAAATATCTATATATCGGCATAACAAGTGCAATAAGGCTTATCCCTGAAAGTGAATGGGTTAATGGTGCTCTAACCACAGGAGAACACTATTGTCCTATTATTGTCCTCGCTTACATCCTCTTTTTTTTTAATTAGGTTCTTCATTGCCTTTTGTGCTCAATGCAAATTTTCTTTGGTCCTTTTTTATTTGATTCCGTAGAAGGTAGATTATTATTACGCTCTCGTGACATTCAGTACTTTGACTCTCACCTTTAGCAATTAAAGGAGGTGAAAGGCGTCCTTATACATTTAATTTAACCCCTTAAGGACAATGGGCAGGTCCCTAAACCCATTGAAAACAATGCATTTTGATGTCATTAAGGGGTTAAATCTCTTCTGTCTGTATTATCATCTGGCTTTTAAATACTAGGGTTTCTTAACTATACCTCCAATTAAATAACAACTTGTTTAAGACGGTAATGGCTCCTAAAACTTTACTCTGCCGCCCAACTTCTGGATATTTAATACATTTTTGCCCAACCCTAGTGTTTTTTTTTTTTTTCTTCTCAGACACTCCTATTATTAGGGTTTTTGTAAAAAAATCTACCACTCGTTATAAACGACCTTTTTATTGGCATCTGCGCGATCGTTGCGAGAAGGGTGTACGCGGTTTAACCTATAAAACGCGCTGCGATATTTCTTAACGTGCGTTATTGCAACAACAGGTAATTATGTAAGTAACACAATGAGCCCTGAAAAATATTTGTTCCTGTTAACAGCTTCTCGTTTATTGTCCTCGGATAGTAGCACTGGATACATAGCAGCGTTTCTACTTTTGGAGATTATCTGCCACGACAAAGAATTGCAAATGCGATCCATGTTTTACTCATTATGTATCAAAAACATAACTTTGGATGCTCAACGCTGCTGATGTGGAAACCTTGGCATCCTTGTTCAAGTGGAATGAAGATTATTTCCTTGGAAATATGGGTTTTCCAATGCAAATTCTTCCTACGGTTTAACTCATTTCTTCCCAAGCCCTTCTGACAGCAGGTGCTTCCGTTCTTCTGTCCGCTTACGTAGAGTTTTCACCGCTGTCCGGTAGGACCAAGCCAGGGATCGTGATATTTGACCTCTTTTAAATAATATATTTCTTGATCATTTTAGTAACGTGCAGAAAACATCCTCTTTACAGTTTCTGTGAGCGTTTTGTATATTCAAAGAAAAAAACATCCAAAAGGAACCTTTTTGATGTTGTATTTAAAGTAAGGGTTGCACGATCATTATTTAAAAGGATTCAACAACTAAAAGAGTAGCTTACTGCGCGGCACCTTTTATATCTGTCCCAATGGGCTGCGGGACCTTCTATCTGTCCCAGTGGCCTGCGGCACCTTCTGTCTGTCCCAGTGGCCTGAGGCACCTTCTATCTGTCCCAATGGGCTGCGGCACCTTCTGTCTGTCCTCTGTCCCAATGGGCTGCGGCACCTTCTATCTGTCCAGTGGGCTGCGGACCTTCTATCTGTCCCAAAGGCTGCGGCACCTTCTATCTGTCCCAGTGGCCTGCGGACCTTCTGTCGTCCAGTGGGCTGCGGGACCTTCTATATCTGTCCCAATGGGCTGCGGCACCTTCTATATCTGTCCAATTGGGCTGCGGGACCTTCTATATCTGTCCCAATGGGCCGCGGCACCTTCTATCTGTCCTAGTGGGGAGAGCCGGTCCAGATGCTGGCGGTACAGTACACTTCAGAAGACACAAACCAATTTTAAGCAATTGAGAGCTCAGCGTCTGAGACAACTACCAGCGCTAGATATTAACACCATGTAATACGGGACACTCTGGGTCTTGGGGTTTGGCAAGGTCTGTATTATATTAAATAAGTCTTGGCAATGCTAAGTCTTCTGAGATCTTTGTGTGGGAACATTCACAGAAATACCCAAGGGGGGGGAGTACATCAGTTCTTGTCCGCTGCAAGGTCACATGATTTGAAGATCTGACGTTGAGGAATGAAGAGAAAAGCTCAAGGCAACTGGTATGGTCTTTCGGTAGACGTGACACGTCTGGGATATGTACACGGCTATCCCGAAAAAGCAAAATGGATCAGGTGTGGAAAACCAGCTCTCTAGATTGTCCAGTTGTTGTCTCTGGTCCCTTTTAGCTTCTGAACGTGTTGCTAAGCTCAGAACGTGCTGACTTTACAGTAGGTGTGTTGGCAGGGCTGCTCATCATACATAATAGGTTCTGCACTCTATGTTCAGATCCTTAGATACCAGGCTGGAATACCTGACGTTCTTTCTGACGTCCTTTCTCATTCACCTTGAAGGTTTTTTGTTTTTTAGGTACATAAGGTCCCCTGCCAGGGAAACCAGATACATTTGTTGTTTGATTCTCTCCGCACGTCAGCGAAGGGTGTAGCACCTTTGCCAGATTTAAACGCTTAGCAATTGTATGCGCTGAAAGGAATCCTAATCTGGTACGTGCGGTTCTCCGATATAACGTCGATCATGCGTGTCTTCCCCGGAACACTGAAGTGTTAGTGGAATGAGGAAGGAAGGCGAATGAATTACTGGGGGCAAGTTGGTGTCCATCAAAAACCAGAGTGGTTCTATCTCCAGAGCCAATGCATATTTATTAATGATGATATTAGACACATGTAATACATGGAATCATCTCAATAGTTATAGTCATACAGATTAGGGGGCCGCTAATGTATAGTTAAAGTTATTATTTATTGTTTTATATAGCGCCATCAAATTCCATAGCGCTGTACAATGGGGTTAGAACCGTATTACCAGCGTGTATATGCAAATATATGTGTGTGATCTGTAACTTTGTCCTTAAGTAGGATGAGTACTTTCGTATTTGTGTGTATATGTGTAACATTGTGGTTTGGCCTTGTTTGTTATGCAAAAGAGCAGCCTTTGTTTCGTTTACAAGTTGCGTAGTCTTTCCTGCCACCATTATTTCGGTCTATAGAGCCACAAGTTATATACGACGTCCATGAATAAATGTGTTGTGATACTGCGGGCTGGGTACGTACTATGCTGAGTAATACAAATACATTTTTCTATGGCACAATGTCAAATGGAGAGATTGAACGCCAGGGTGTGGAGTTTATGGCTCCACGTGGGAGCAGTAAGTGTTGGCTATCCTTGCGTGGCTGCAGAACAGCGAGCCATACTAACCCCTTTGCACGACATCGTCCGTGTTATCTCTAACCACATGTTGATTAAAACACCACCATAAAAAAATAAACCCACCTAGTCTGCAGCGCCTCAGGGTTTTGTGTGTCGTCATTGTGTGCCTGTTGTGTTACAACGGCAACACTGACAATCCCTATGCCTGACGGCCAACTCGCTGTGCAAAGGAAGTCTATCTCTGAGCTTCACGTTTATCTTGGGCGAGATTAACGGAGTTTACTCTTTGGGAGTAATTTCTCAGAAAGCGCTTAATTGTCACTTTCAGGCCCATGAAATTCCCTGCAAACGTTTGCTATCTCACTTGGCTCTTTGAATTCAATCAGTTGTGTAATAAATAAACAAAGTGCGGTGTCAAAGCGGTTTAGTACACAGGACTCCTTTCAGCCCACCTGTCGTGGAACTAATTGGCACCTCCGGCTGTCTAACGTAAGACCTGTTTAAAAAAACGTCCTCTTGGGTCGATCGTACCGGCCCTTTTTTTTTTCCAGGACCCGTATTTCCCGTGCGGCCGATCAGCACACGTAGAGTGCTGCCCTGCCGTATGTGTGATGAATAAATAACCTATTCCCATCTGTGACTTCATACGTCCCATGTGTGTTGACACGGCTGATGTGGTCACCTTAAAAGACACCAGATGTGGCCAGATGGGGCTGGATTGCTTAACGGTAGGTTTATTTTCCCAGTGCGCTTGACTTCCCTCCATCAACTGGGATGGTGAGGCCACTTTGATTCTGAAACACACTAATTTAAAAAAATAATATGTCTGATAATATTATTTCGATAAAATAAAGCCATTAAACCCAAATGTAGTCAAACCTGTTACTTTTACTTAAATTACTCAATAAATGCTCGTCAGCTTTTTTTTTACTAAGATGTACCTTGCGATATTAGCATATCATCGTATTCATTCATTGTGTCATTTCCCGCACAGGTATCAAGTCTGAACGTATAGCCTATTGTTATAGTTTTATCGGTGCGTTTCCTTGAAGATAAGTATAGATATATGACTGATACGTGCCGGCAAAAAGTGGTGATTAAACCTTTGAACGCACGTTGTAAAGTTTCGGGTTCACTTGGCTGTTTTCATGGAAAACAAGGAAATTTGTAACATAATCGTAAAAGGGTTTTCTAACGATCAATTCGGCTTTTAAACTTAAGCTTGGATTAGCGAACACAACGTGCCATTGGATAGCACAGGGAGTGATGGGAGTTGATAAAGGGCCATTGGAACCAGGAGTGATGGGAGTGTAAAGTGGCCATTGGAAACAACAGGAGTGATGGGAGTGGATTAAAGGGGCCATGGGGAACACAGGAGTGATGGGAGTGATAAAGGGCCTTCCATTAAAAATCAGGTTATTTTAACAGACAAAATTTGCTTTTCCTTACAAAAGAGGTGACCCCAAACTTTTGAATGGCAGTGTGTATGTGATGCGGGGAGCTGGGTATCATTAATGCTTTGCTAGAGTTGTCCAAACCAAGGGAAAAGTCCCACAACATCTCAGTCCTGACTTCCTGTTGTTTGGGAAGTTGCTGGCTTTATCATAGGAATCCTTCCTGCTATCCGGCCCCCGAACCTCAGGCCTGGGGGAGCTTATCTCAGGAATGTGCAGTCCCTATCAAACTAGCGAGCTGGGCCACCCCCTCCGCTGCTCTCCTACACGCATCAACACCTACGTGCATTCACAAAAACTCACACGCTACCGAGGATTTATAGGAAACCTGATGATTCAAAGAGAGAAACAAGTCCTCCCCGGTCCTAAATGGTCTGGGTCCCGGGAGCCCCAGCTAAACCAGAGCAATAAAAGTAGTGCCCACCGCTGGCACTTGAGTCACCTCTCTCCACTGGAAGCCATCATGGCTGTGGAAAGAAGCCATTTATTGATCCAAGTCGCTTGGCGTGTTAATAAACACATGAAGTATGGAACTGTATGGACTGCATCCTAAGGGATGGATAATAGCGGACGCAGGGGTGCAGCGAGACCGTGTATATATATATATGTAGCCTCCAGCCTGTGTTAACGTAAAAAGGAAATGTACAGAATGGGGGGAACCCCACGCAAAACTTTCCCTTTGGAAATATGCAAATAATCTGATAAATTTGATTAATTTTTTCTCTGCCCGGACACGGCTTTCCTTGAAATTGCATCATAATAATTTTATGGTAGGCAGCTAAATGAAGCGTGTTACATCACACGCCAGAAACGAATTGTATGCGCGTCCCAGAGAACAGCCCTCTCCAGAATTAACCAAAAGCTAATCGTAACGTGGTTTTGATCCTCGGTTTGCCTTAATCTCTCCCAGGCATACCTGGAAGCATTCAGGCTCAAGCTACCTGGAGCCCTCCTTTTTTGGGAGGCTGTTCCATTGGCATCAGTCGGCGGTCCCGCTGACGTTTCACGCGGGGCTAGCCCCCACACTAAGGACAAAGTGGTTAAAGGGGGAGTGTGCCGCGCCGCCAGTCCCATGTTTCCGCTTTCTTACCTGCTTTTCTTCATTGTGAATGTATTAATACTGGCAAAGAACTGAAGAAAGTCTGGATCTCACCCTGCAGATCAGAATCTTAGCCTCGCCTGTTGTAAGAAGCGCTGTGTGAAAATAAAAAGTTAATCATTTAACAAAGTACAGGAAGGAAGTTTTTCAAAGGTGGAGAAATGTCACAAGAGGCGATGATCTAAAACTAGAGGGTCTGAGTCTTAGAAGCGTTGTAAGAAAGTCTTACGTTACTGAGAGAGTGGTAGATAATGGAACAGCCTCCCATTAGGAGTGGTAGAGGCAGCTAGGGAATGTAAACATGCATGGGATAGGCCAAGTATGGATGAATTTTGGAGTCTTATTCTCTGTCAAAGTCTGTGCTTCTAGAGAACCAGTGGCTCTTCCATCTAATAACCCCCTCTAAATCTCATAATCCATGGTTCATGGGGGGCTGTAGGCTATTCCAAGCTGGAGAACCCTGACTGCCGACCCCCCCCCTTTTTTTAAAGCATGTCTAAGGTCTGGCATAGAGATCTGGGCCTAACCCCTCCAGATCAGAATGGAAGCGCTAAGAAATGTCCCGACTGAAATCTGACACCGACATGGGGGGCTTGGAGGGAGACGGCGAGAGCCGAACATCTGAATGCAATTAGCGCGACACAGCCCTGCACCTTGTAACGCCCCAGCACCTCCTCCGTCCGCGTGGGCCCAACGCTTTGTTATCTTCAGCTATTTTGGTGCTGAATACCCAAAGAAAGGGGGGGAAAAAGGTGAAACAACAGCACAGTTCCAGTACAGCTCAAATCGCCATGGTAACCAGAAAATCTCTTTGCGCAATCTCCTTATAACCCTTTCTGTGCCGTGAGATGGGTGGAGGATAGTTGCGAAGCTTTGTCCCGAGCAGGAGTTAGGTTGGCCGGGTCCCGCGCTCGGCTATTGTGTTACAGTTTGCTAATCCCTAATTCCTGAAATGTAAGAACCTCTCCTTTTGCATTCGCATTGTCCTTCTGTACCCGTCTGTCACCTCTTTGTGATTGTACCCAGCCCCCTCCTGCTTCATGACCCCGACTCAGAGGTCCACTGGAAAGGTGTATATATATACGGTATATACGGAAGCTGAATGGAGACTTGGCTCCGGAACGCTCAGGTTCAGGGCCGGATGGTAGGAGGTCAGGGCATCACCGGTGACAGCCATGCAGCGCTCTTTGAAAGGAATTCCGAGAAGAAAGAAAGAAAGCTAATTATGTATCACGTGCCCCAAATCTGTGGCCGACAGACAGGTTAAGTAACAATGTTGCGTGCTGTGTCACCATTGTGACCTGTGCTCTGGTGCGGTACTACAGGCCGTGTAATCCATACTGTTGTCATTACTCACCAAATATCTGCATATCAATGCATTCTTATCCTGGAATCCTCCTCTAATACGGTGACATATAGAACATCAGCAAAGGCTATTTACACGTAAAGTGCATGTTGGGGTCACGCGTTTTGTGGAGACGTTCCTTATTTATTAGATTATTTCATTTTTCTTACACCGTGTAAATTATAAAGACCTCTACTGTATCAAGGCTGTTTTCCCCTCCAGAGATGTTTTGGGGCAGCGCTGTCACTTTAATGAATAATGTAGGAACGTTGTAAAGATGTACGATAAGCCTCCAAGAGCGAGGTTCATTACACTTGGTGAGGCCGAGCCACCGTCGGAGCAGTTAATGGAGCACCTGCTGTTTAGGAGCAGGAGCCTCCCCGAGTAGATGTTTCCCAAGGCCCCATCTGCGAGTACCGGGATCCCCGCTCTGCCGCTGGTCCCGTACCAGGCAGCTGCCCCCTCAGGCCCGCTCGGTCACACAGAGGGGATTGTGGCATCCTCCTCGACGTCCCTTTGTGTTCTCCAGCGAGAGGCAGGCAGGAGGAGGGGGCTGTTATTGTTCTGCAAGTAGTTTGGAGAAATTCCATCCAGCTTGTCCATAATGTGGCTTTGTTTTCCCCAAACAGGCTAGGGCAAAAAAAAAATCCCACACATAGGACCGAAACAGGGGGGGCAGTAGGATTGCTGTGTTTTATGGTGTTTCCAATCATCAAAGATTCTTCGCTTTTGTAAGAATCTTGAATAGGCCAACCTTTTCTGGATGGATCCCGGCGGTGGGTAACAGGTAAAGCGTCTGAAAATGTTCCTATCACACGGTTTATACTCAATGTATACGTACGATCATATACTTTTCTTTAAATAACTTTATACTAAGTGTTACAATTAACAGTTCTCATCTACCTGCACGTATTCCCTAATGCTTCTTACTTTTATTATCTCACCTGCGTCACATCCTACCTTTTCTAAACTCGTTGGCCTAGAAACTGCCAGTCTAAATCCCGCGCAACCCGAGAACTTACCTTACTTACGGGAAGTGCATATTTATATTTATGTTTTACATAAAATAGTGAAATATGGGTGTTCTGTCGCTTCACTTTTCTTGACAAGAGCATGGATCCCGTCTCACTTCTCTATTCCGGCTTCCTGTCCGCTGCAAACCACAGAAAAGCCTTTTTTTTCAGTCTCACAGGTTACATATTCACGTAACCCTCCTTATATAAATGTCCTGTCCTCTCTCCTGCTCTCTGAGGTCGGACTTTGACCTTCTGCAATCCGTGAAGAATTTGAGGAATTTGTGTTCATTGGCAATTTGTTTCTGCTCGCAAGCCCTAGGAATCCGGATTGTCCACCTCTGTTTGGATTTGGAAGGAGATCAGCTGGGTATATCTGCCTGAGAGAACCTGTTTGATTACGCGGGGTACATTAATAACCCTCCCTACATCTAAGATATTATGTTTAGAGTTCTAGATCCCTCATGACTTTTAATAACACTTCAGACCAACGTTCCCAGCTACATGTTGGCGCATCGATGGAGTCAGCCTTGACATTACCGGAGAAACAATCGAAACTGTTATGTCTTGTGCTAATTATATCAGAAAACGTCACAATAGCTCTTTGTGCACGACATCAACACGAAAAGCCTTGTGCTTCAAGTGTAAAGTATTATTATTATTACGTTGGTCCTCTCAAAGGTATTAAGGATCTGGTTTGCTAAGTCGGCTTCAGGCTCTGTAGGACCAAACGTCTCCGTCTCAAGTCACCGGTCCGCGAGATGCTGAATCTTTGGGTCATTAATATTGTTATATATGATAAGGTATAGAGTGCTTTGGTTGTAGATGGCTTAACATCTTACACAGTACAAGTTCTTCCACTTATCCTTGAAGGACAAAACGGTAGACCTTTCTTCACCAGGGTTCTGTCCCCATGTGTACAAATCTTAATTATCGATCGTTATTGGGAATTAACATATGGAATTCTAAAGCGAGGACCGTGCATTGTTCCCCTACTCTCAGGGAAATTGGTTATAGTTCTAGATTCCACGAGGACGGATATAAACATCGGGGGTCTCGAGATGTAATCGCTTCTCTATGATGTCACGTCACCATGTTTTAGGCCTGCGCGGGCTCTGGTTTGATCTTAGCCCCAGATCCTTGGCTTCTTTCTCCGACCAATGTTTCGCTGCTGAACTTTAAGACTTTTTTTGTTGTCCCCTCACATTTTCCATCACACGTTCTTCCTGCGAACAGACACGATGTTTATATCGATTCTGTTTCAGATGCTCATTAGCCGGCTCTCCCCATGCGCCCCAGTGTGTCCCCTAGCAGCGGAGGGAGGGCGAGCGCCAACGTAGGCTCCTGTTTACGCTCCGCTGTGTCCCAGATGGCCGGTTGCATCACGTTGCCCTTATCTTATCTCTGTTGCTTAACGGATAATAAGATAGATAGGGGTAGATATTTATTCCCCCTCCCTGATCAGAGCTTGAACAGCTTAACCCCTTTCCTTGCTAGAATTTGAGGCATCCGGTTTTCTGTTTTTAATCTTTTTTTTATTGCTTGACGTTCATGTGATTGTTAAAGAGACAGTAAAGTCCCAGAATGAGTAAGACTTATTGTAAAGGTTCCTATTTGTGTCACAGATCATGAAATAAACAGGCGTAAATGAATATTTGTTATATATCGCTCACTTCTTTTATAAGCGTTCCTAGTGCTGGTAGAATCGTTTCATTTGACGCTTCATAGCCTCTCTCTATTCGGCTCTACTTTTAGTATTCTGAGTTTCACCTTAATTTGGTAAACTCGGGAAATGGTACACGGCATATAAATGAACCCAAAACGTATTATCATAATTTATTTAATAATAAAAATTGTGATGCTCCATTGACTACTCTAATGGTCTTTGGATGACCCGTCACGGTGGCTGCATCATGCGGAGGATTGTGCTGAGAGCCGGGGCTCTGCCAGCCGTCTGACGGGGGTATTTCTCACCCGAGATTGGAAATCAGCCACCGATCCCTAGCAAAGGCCACAATTTATAGAGAAGGACAGCAGAGGTTGAAGCAGTCACTGGGATCTAGATGTTCTCCTCAGCCCCTGTACTTGCCGCTAGCTGCCTGGTGGGTTCTCGTGGGTTCGTTGGCCTTATCAGGTTCCTCAAGGAAGTCCTGCTTAGATACGACTCCGCGGCCTCCCGTCACCTGCTGTCACGTTTCCGCAGCTTGCCGTTCATCGTGAACTTTGTCACCGGGCGGAAATAAATAAAAAGAAGCCAACAATTAACAATTACCGGTCACAATGAATTCAGGGGGAATGCCAGGGTCTGTCGGTCAGGATCTTGGGCAGAATTAAGCAAGTGCCAGATGATGTTACTGTTACATATGTATATTATTAAAGATAAGCGGATCGGGATGTATTTCTTTTCTACTTCTCCTTTTTTAAAGCAGCTGGTGTGGCAGTAGAGCCGCATTTTCACATCACGACCTCATTGTTCCTGAATTTTAACATTTCTTTTTTTTATTGGGCTTTTTTAAAAAGCAATTACAAAATTACAAAGTCTTGTGGTTTTGTGTAGTGACAGAAATAACGAAAATGCATATTTTAAACCGGCATTAGTTGATACCTTTTATTGAGCCAACATAGAAAAAGATGTACAGCCACGGACCTTAGAGGTCTCCTCCTCAGAGGGAATGACGTATGATGCGATAGAATTTATAAATAAAGTTGGTTTTTAGTATTTATCATCTGCCATTGGCCACACCACCTTTTAATTTAGGACCCAAGCGAGAAGTGGTTTATATACTGTATGTTATATTGGTTCGTGGCTGGTTAACCTGCTAATAGTTACTGCTCTTTGGCTTATCTTGTCAACTCTCACCCCAAATGCAGGGAAGAAGTGCAAGAAAACTGCGTGCGCTGGAATAAGAAGCTGACCTTTGTCTGCAAAATGAGCGCCAATCCGGCAACCGGCGTGCTGGACCCGTGCATCTGCAGAGTCTCTGTACGCAAGGTGAGCGTCCGCCCCGCATGTGATCCTGGGGGTAAGGGAGACCTTTGGTGTTTGCATGTCCAGGGGCAAATCTTGGGTCATGTTCCCTAAACAGTATCCCCCCTATACACCCAACAGGGGATTTGATTCTGTGCTGAAGGGGCCTTGTACTCCACAATGTGCAGCTCAATGGCCTTTATTTATTTCTTCATTTTTGGACTGTTTCACTACAAGTATATATAATATTACCAGGCACGTTTCCAGGGATCACGGTGAGCAGTCAGCACCACCGGTCCTGCGTCACCTGCTTCCAGTCCAAAGCATTCAAACGGAAATCGCTGTTTTTCGTGGATTGTGTGTTTTCAGAAATACCCCGGCCATATGTTTCATTCCGTTTCTGTTTATTGCTGTTCTCGAGACGGCATGTGTGATAGATTTATGTCCGTTGCGTGTTAATGGAATAAGCCGTGGCGAGATCTGTGTGGTGTTGGCAGGGTATGTGGTATTTCTGCGTTGCGTGGGATGCTTTTTCTATGATGTGAGGCGCTACGTGTGAGTTGCTTTGTATTCGATGCGGTGCGTGTGCGATTATGTGGGTTGCCGTCTATACCGCAGAGATTTGAATGCAACAGAATTATTTAACCCATCGCCAGGGACCTTGCGTGCAGTTTAGCAGATCGTTCCTTCCCAGGCTCAAGCCCATATAACAGCTGTCCATGTAGTGTTTGGTGACGTGAAGTTCATGATGTTTACTGCGTGCTGTCACAATGGAAATCATAATCTGTCTTTTCCTGTTACAGGAACTAAAGGGTGGAAAAACATTTTCAAAGGTAAGAGGGGAGGCCATCAATCTCTCAGATACTCATTCCCAGTACTCTCCCTGGAACTTATAACGTAGAATGTCCCATTTCCTACTATATTTGAAATACAAAAACAGCATTATTGACACGCATGGCAGCCATAGGGTTAAATGCTTGCTTTGATTTTCACTCCTACATGTAGATTTGTTCTCGTTGCGTCACGGTCCTGACCTGATGTCATGAACGTGGAAGCCTTTCCACCTACATCATCCAGGTCGCTTGCATTTGTCATCCATAGCTGTCCAGTTAGTCACTCGGACGTGCGCTGGGTTATAGTAATCTCGGTGGGCTATGAGTGTTTACGGGGCTGCGAAAACAAACCAGAAAGGATTGCTGAGCTGCCGGTGCAGGAAGGGTTAGCGCTCCATGTGAGTTCGTCACAAAGTCAAACGGCAAAGAACAGAAAAAACAGGGTCAGCAGCTTGGAGGAAGACGCTCAGGGTAGAGCATCCTTCCAGCACCGGCCTCTTCCTCCACGGGTTTCCTGCCAGGGTGGTGGATATCAGGGGCACGGTGCCAATAATACAGCGTGACGCAGTCTGGAAGTGGTGCGGAAGCTTACTGAGGGTATCCGTATATAAAGGGACGCTGCAACCATCGCATGCACTTGATATGGTGTCCCCCTTACTAATGCACAGGGAGATCCTGCAGAATCCCCCCATATACATTTACCCATCCCCCCCCACTCCTCCAGCTATTTAAAATGCATTCTTCTTTGTTGGGGCATTAAACTTTCCCTATAAAATCATTGTCCCGCACACTCCTCCGAAGCCCAGCTTATTTCTCGATATAATGACTAAAGCTACTTGTAGCACAGGGCTTCGTCAGCTTGAAACAATCGTCAAAATACCTTTGACACCAAGGTAAGGGAGTTGCCCATCCCCGTCGAGAGTAAAACCCTAAGAGTTTAGGTCAAGGTCTGAGACATACCCGGAAGGTTTTTTGAGGTCTGGTCCTGGGTGTGAGTCAAAGAGAACGCTTTAATACCCCAGATTAGGACTGCACTGAGCGTCGTCTGATAATAGCACCGTTTCCAATCTCCTTGTTAAAAGATTTAGGAAGGCGTGACGCGCTCTGCAGAGGTTTACCTGCCTCCGTGATAAATAACCACGTCTTCTGTGTTCGCGTTTGCAGCTGGGCTTTGCCGATTTGAACCTGGCTGAATTTGCTGGCTCTGGCTCCACCGGACGCCGCTGCCTGCTGGAAGGATATGATACGAGGAACACCAGGCAGGACAACTCCATTCTGAAGGTAACATAGGCCACGGCGCTGTCTGCCCCTCTTCTTTTATCATTCACTTTTCCTGCCTATACAAGACCCTCTGATACTGAAACCGTACCCCTTTCTTTGGCAGGTCACCATTGGCATGTCGCTGCTGTCTGGGGACCCCTGTTTCAAAACGTAAGTAACTGTAATTTTATAAACATATTCAAACAATAACTTTTTCCCCCCTGAAATGTAGCTTAACGAGTTTGTTGACTAAACTTAATTTATTTCCCAGGCCTCCTTCTACAGCCAAAACCGTTTCTGCTCCAGGTCAAGACTCTTCTCTACAGATGACCTGCAAAGGTGAGGGCACAGTGCGTTCCACCAGCGGCACAGTGCGGCACAACCGGAGTCGACAGGCCATACTCAGCTCGGGTAAGATGACTTGCCTACTCAATGTGCCCTCCTCTGAATAATCACCTTCAATTCCAGCAATACATTCCAGAATTTTGTAGCCAACGATTCTGGGACCGACGCCAGATACACCAGCTGTATTCTTACTACCAGCGTGTTATTTCTTCATCTCTCATGTATGTTTTTGTTCTTTTTCTTCATTTAACATTCTAGGGGTTTTTGAAGAAACAGATCAAAATCTTTCAAGTCCGGAGGAAACGTCCCACTCTGGACATTCTCGGAACTCCAGCCAGGCCAGCCAACAATCCAAAGTATCTGGTAATTAATGTGTTGTCCTAAAGTGTACTTTCTCAGAAGGATAGAATGTCTGCCAAATCTTTATATACATACCGCAGTGCCTCCCAGTTTAGGGAAAACGCTCATTCTGGTATTTAAGGCAAAATGTCGATGTCTATCATGCCCTGAGGAGCATGTTGAATTAGACACCAAATTTTGGTGGAACTGTAGGCGGTAGCGCCTCCCAACTGAAATAGCTGTACAAAATAAAGACCGCACTCTAAAGTGACTATGATGGAAAATAAAGCTCCATAAAGCGCGCTTATTCTTGTTTTGTGGTCCCTTTGTGTAAGTGTAGATGGGGCAGTGCCTGTTGGCCAGCATCTCTTGGTGGTTGGTTGGAAACCTTCTCTGTTTCTCCCGTAAGGAGCTGCATAGGACCAAGACGGAGAGTTCTCAATGTGGAAGGGATAAACTTTATATACTATCATATAAAGAATAATTTTTACTTTATTAAATCTATTAATATATCTAAGCAGATGCTTTGTTCCTGTTGGACGTTGCCTTGATTATTGAAGGCCTTACGTGTCTTTGCAGGCCACAGCTCTGAACACTCCCGCTGTTCCAGTGTATCGGATTTGACTCACAGACGAAACACGTCCACCAGCTCCAGCGCCTCTGGAGGAGTCAGCCTCACAAACGACGGACCTGATGAGAGAGAATCTAAGCCTGAGAAGCCTCCTCGGCCTTTGAGACCCCCGATTAACTTAGACAGACAGTCACGGTAGGGTATAGCAATTAGCAGCATGGTCCATTTTTAACCATTGATGTTAGTTCCTGAGAAACAAAAAGCAGTACTGTTAACTGTATCGATGAAGTATCAAAATGGCACATCCTAAAGTTCTTCAACCAGCCCAGGTGGCTACTTCAATTCCTCAGGGATGTTGTTCAGCAATTATAAGAAACTGACTGTTCCAGCTGTGCTCATTTGAGTAGGTCCTGTATCAGGTTAGCTGATGACCAATACTGAGGACCTTAATCATTTTCCAGTTTAATTTGCCTAATATGATTCGGCCTCAAGTCTGGCAGACCCATGAATGCTAAGTAACATAATTATTGACAATCAGTAGCTGAGATGTAATTTTTACACCACCCAAGCTCTCTGCAGATGCAAGACTACAAAACATACCCTGTCTTTCAAATGTCAAGCCCGTGACAGGGCTGTGAGGGCTGTGAGTGTTCCTCTCCGTCTCTGAGCTGCTCTGTGGAACTTTTGATGTGACTCAGCCCTGCCTGAGTCAGACTGGAATTTTGGATGGGTTCTCCCTGGTCTCTCGAGCCAAGTCCCGTTGACACAGAACAGCGCGTGACTTTCTGTTTTGGCTTTTTAGTGACGGATCATGTTATACACTCCATATTGCCCTGAGGCGTCATTTATCAATGCTGTCATGTCAAAGTTTGGGTTTTTTTTAAGCCATTCTTAAAAATGTAAAAATGTTACAACCATAATTACAACCACAGTGGAATTCTTCAATAATGAGGAGCATTCTGTTGGTTGCTATGATAAGATGACTTTCACTTTGCACAACAAACACAAAATGTTTCTTTCTGGATAGAACATTGAGTAAGAGAGTGCCTATGTAGATACCTTCATGCTGTTATTGAAATCAATTTACTGAAATGTACTTATTTTACTGAAATGTACTTATTTTACTGAAATTTGAGTTTGAATGTGTGTTCCTATTGTTCGGTGGGATTTTGTGTGTCATTTCCATTGTTACACAACTCTTGACGCTTTCTCTTTTTTAAACAAACATCTCCTCTTTTTTTTTATAGTTTTATTTTAAAATTCTTTTATTTTTTATACTCGTGCAGGAGAAAGAAAGACTCCGTGGAAAGTCACCCAAATAGGGTCGATGACACCAGAATTGATGCTGATGACATTGTGGAGAAGATCATGCAAAGTCAGGACTTCACAGATGTCAGCAACAATGAAGGTAAGCGAGTCAAGCTAAGAGGATCCATAGGTTTGTGTTTAACAGTACCCTAAAGGTACTGTTAAACCGTCCTTTACCTCATTAACCCTTTGCATTCTCTAAATGCTCGTTACCTTTGCTGTGATACTTTTGGCTCGATGGCTGTCCCTGTAGTACTAGCTGTATCCTCTCTCCCTGCCCTGTCATATCAATAACAGTCGGGAATGGCGTTTCACCTGACGGATGTGTATCCGCAGTGATCTACGGGAACAGTCTGTAGCGAGTAGTGGCTGCAGCTTTGAACTCTGGAACGGAGAAGGGGGAGATCAGCCAAAAAGCCCAGGTGGCTATCACAGAAAGCTGACTTTTTACCTCCAACAGCAAAGTTCAGGCCAGGTCTTGTTGTCAGCTCTTGCCCCTTGTGATGATAACAATATTAAATGACATCACTTTTTATTCCGGGCTGAGATCCAGTAATTCTGTCTGTCTTTATGAATGTGTGTGGTAGAGGGTGTGCTTGGCAGTGCTGTTTAGTTTTTATTTCGGGTTTATTTTAAGGTTAATTTTGTCTCCATCCCTCCCTTGCTTTTATTGCCAAAGCACCACTGTGTGTAATAGTAAACCATAGACCAATATCTTCGTGCCTTGTTCATTTCCCAGTATCTCGTGTATAGGTTTCTCTCACAGCTTTGTATCTCTCTTTTTATTTAGACAGTCACCTGAGGCTGTTTGTAAGCAGAGACGGGTCAACCACGTTAAGCGGGATACAGCTGGTGAACAGGTAAACAGCTTCAATGTCCTACAGATCTGTAAACCCGACATTAGACAAAATACTAGTCTAACAGGCTTTCATGCCATTTGAGGCGTTTTCGGCATTTACACAAGTGCTAAAAATATGCAACTCTGGCTGCGTCTGTCACTAGGTGAATGGAATATGGGTGACCAAAAGGTACACTATATGGACAAAAGTATTGGGACACTTTACCGTTACACCAGCCAGGACTTTCCATCACACTCTAAATACATAGACTCTAATATGAACTTGATCCTTTGCAGCTGTTTTCGGTTTCCGCTCTTCTGGGAAGGATTTCCACAAGATTTTGGGGAGTCTCTGTGGGAATTTTTCTCATTCACCCAGTAGAGTATTTGTGAGGTCAGGCACTGATGTTGGACGAGAAGGTCCGGCACACAATCTCTGTTTCAGTTCATCCCAAAGGTGTTCGATGGGGTTGAGGTCAGGGCTATGTGCAGCCGGTCAAGTTCTTCCACACCAGGCTCATCCCACCAGGTCTTTATGGAGCTTGCTTTGTGTGCTGGGGCGCAGTCATGCTGGAATAGAAAAGGATCTTTCCCAAACTGTTCCCACAAAGCATTGTCCAAAATATCTTGGTATGCTGAAGCTTTAAGATTTCCGTTTGCTGATTCCAGTAATCCAGAGGTGTGTCCCAATACTTTAGTTCATGTATTGTATCTCCCCAGCAGTTACTCGTGGCTATTGTCAGCCATGAGCCGGCATAAGGTTTTTGGAGGATCATGGAAGTTAAACTCAAGCAAGAAAGATCTGATGGGTTTTTTTTTGTCCAAAAGTAATCCGGAGTAAGGTCAGACTTCTCGCTACAAGAGCTATGAGAGGAACTCGGCGACAGCATGAGAAAGGGTCAGCAGATTGCAGTCTGTTTACATCCATTAGCTAGAGAGAAAAAGGCAAGCAAGGTTTATTTATATATAAAAACAAACAGAAAAGTGCATTCGTTTCATGGTCTTATAAATGCTGCTTGAAATGTCTGGGAAGGATAAATGCTAAATATACTGTTTTTTGATCATTATGTTAAGGTAAGTCTACATGGATAAGAATAACCGTTTCAGTACATAGTAGTAAACACAGCATACGCCATCTTCTTATGATTTCCCCTCCCCGCTGTTGTTGCAGGGGTACTGATTTTGTAAATACAGGTGTAAGAGAGAGTTGGTGTACTGCTCTGAAACGTGAATTCCCTTCCATACTAGAGAGGAGTTTAAACGTTTCATCCGATTCCTGCATCCTTCCCTTCCGCGGTGGTTTTCCAGCGAGGCAGCTAATTGCATTCCTTTGGTTTAAACATCACAGGATTCCCATGGGAAATTTCTTTTGCTTTCCCATAGTCCATATTAGTGACTTTTTTACTCAACACCTGGGTCATATAACACTTTTAGTGCTAGACTGCCATACAAGTCAGTTCTTTATCTTCGCGGTGTATATTGTGCCTTTTGGGCATGCGTGTTCTTTGATTAGCTTGCGGCATTTGACAGCTGGGTTCCCATGCCAAGTTCTGTCAGGTAGATTGAACTAAATTATGTGAACCTAATATGGTAAAAAAAATGTCACCTTATAGATATGGAGTGGGATTCGCCAGCGCCATCGTATAAATGCCTTTTTCTGTCTCCCTTTTAGGATCTCTGCCGGGGTGTTTGAGCCGGTGGTGATTGAAATCCACTAAGCCCTGTGGAACCAGACAGCACTCCCAGAATCTAAATGTTACCATTCCGGGTCACGAAGCTGGGGCTTCTCCGCAGATGAGAAGAGACAGGACACATCAGGCTTTGTGCTTTGTAGGGTTGGACTCCCTCGCTCAGGTCCGCTCCTGGCACTCGTCCAGATGATGTCCACGACTCCCTCACGTTTCTGCTATCCAGTGTGTGACGGCAAATCCGCCTGCTTCGAATCACTGTGAATCTAACCAGGGTTCTGAAAGAGCCGCTGACTCCAAATGCTCAGCATTCCAGACTCCACTCACAGCCGTGAGCTGGGGCCAAGCACCCCGTGAGCTGGGGCCAAGCACCCCGTGAGCTGGGGCCAAGCACCCCGTGAGCTGGGGCCAAGCACCCCGTGAGCAGGGGCCAAGCATCTTTTCCCTGCATACCACTTTAAGCTAACACTTTCCCTTCGTATGGTTTGTAGGCAAAACATTGCAGGGAACATTAATAGAATTATAACAATTATATGTGCACCGCGACGTGACGTTGCAGATCCAGGAGCTCTTATCAGTCCATCTGTGGAGGCAGGAAAATAAGGGAATAGGTTAATAAGTGTTCCTGGCAGCAAAAACCATACACTCCCTGCCCCAGACATGAAGTTTAATGGCAGCATCGCTACAGATAATCACAGGTCGAGCTACAATTCTCAAATATCAAAAATCAAACACGAGTGAGCCTTAACAGCGATGGCGGTCATGGGTGAAGGCACTCCAGCTTTTTAATTTCACTGAAAATGCAGCCTTCCGGGAATCTTGGGTTAACAGATTCATTTCTGAGATATTAGCCTGCACTTTGTTAACCTTAAGCTTTAGTTTGGTTAGACAGCAGCTTTGAGTTTAAAACCAGCCCACCGCAGTAATGCAGAAAAAAAATAAAATGTCCGCGTCACCCAAAGTTCCTGGATCTGCAACCTCATCATTTTGGTGTTTGCCACATAACGTATATATTTACTGGGGGTTCACAGTGAGCGAACAGGTCAGCCTTTCTGCCTCCTCTTACTACATGGTACTATTCCATTGCTCCTCACAGCCCGGCTTAACGACTTTCTCCTTATCCTCGCCACAAGCTACAGAAAGAAGCCAGTGCAGAACAGAAGCAAATCCCTAAATATGTTAAACAGCGGGACTGTTAAGGCAATAAGGCACCCTCTGGCAGGGGCCGTGTAATACAGCTGGTCTGTAGACACCCTCAAGTAGGGGGTCGGATAACACAGCGGGTCTGTATTTAACTCCTAAGGGCTCCGCGGGAAGGGGTAACGAGACACAGCGGTGCTGTGGACTTCCTTAGGAGAAAGAAGAGGAAAATAACAAAACAGCAGGACTGTGAAAATCGTTTAGGGAACAAGCTCCGGGGTGGCACGGCTGGACAGTGCAACCCCTGCGTGGGTCTCCGGCATCTCTGGTCAGATGAGGAAGGTCCATTTATTCTGTACTGGAATCTCTCTGCGCGACGTTCCACCAAACTAAAGACCTAAGAGGCTGCTGTCACCGGAGGTCTCCTGTGCTGGCCGCGGTTCCTGCCTCCCAGGTCTCCATCCGGCTCGCCGGTTCGCACCGTCGCTCGCGAAGACTGCGCAATTATTTCAAAAGCCAGCAGGCTGGTGGATTTTTTTTTTCTTCTTCGTTTCATTCCTGCTTTATGATCTAGATTTTCAATGTGAACTCTTGGTGAAACCTTCCTTGTTGGAGCTGCTCTGGGCAGTTTTGTTCGTCTTGCTTCCAAAGCATTTTCACCGTCAAGGGAAAGGAAAAGGTCCTCCTTGACTAAAAAGTTAAAAGTAATACACAGTGAGTCGCACTCTATTCCGGCCCCCCGTCTGTCTCGGGTGGTTTCTGAGACGGACACAGGGAGCCACCAAGGAATTCTCGTTTGTCAACCACATCTTGTCTCTATTGAGTGTCACCCTGAAGCAGCCACTCGTTCCCACTATCTCTTGATTGTGTGTATGTGTTTCACTGACTCTTGGAGTGCTGCTGTGCGCATTTTTCGCCGTAGCGCACCGGCACTTCAAGAATAATAACGTTAACTGTAATGGAACCGTAATGGAGAGGCAGCAGTCAGCCACCTGCCTGTCCTCCTCATTCCACGCAACGACCACTTTTACATTCTGGGCACTTTAGTAATTGTTGAACATGGTGCAGGGACTTTAATCGCGTGTTTAGTCCTCGACGTCTTAGGAGGGTTTCGGTATAATAAGTTTGTAAGACTGCAAAATGTTTTTTGTTTTTTTTTCTCCTTTTCCCCATCTTCCAAACTGCATTGAGCTTGTTAACCCTTTACAATAACCACTGATCCGCTTTGAATCGAGCAAAAAAAAAAAAAAGATTATCCACCTGCTGCCCTGTTTGGTGTATGTGAATGCAATATATGGATCAAATCACTGCCACCCTGTTTGCTTGGCAGGTATGCTTTATATTTGCAGTCTGACTCCAGAAGCATCTCGGTAAATCCGTGCTACTGCTGTGTAACACAAAGGGTTAAGGCTGAAATACAGCGTTAAGGATTAATCTAATAGACCAGAGTTACAAAATAACATAATTATCGGGGTGTGGCGTTACAACATACAACACGTAATTACGCGTGGCTTCCATGTGAAAGCAGGACTCTGCAGGGGTAACCTTTGGATGTCCTTTATGGGCAGACAGGTTAATGTCTGTAATATTCCAGTTTATTCCAGTTTAGTTGTCATGGAAGTGCCAACCAGTTGTAGTATATATATATATATATATATATATATATATATATAATTTTCACCAGAAACCCAACGTTGTGGGTCCAGCGGACCCCACGGCTGGAGAAGCCAGGTTCTAGATCACATGGCACATGCTTTTGGTCTGGCTCAAAAAACATCTTCTTGCCAGCCTTTCGTGTAGAGGGCAGCTGATCGTTACTGATCTAATATGCTGATTTCCGCCAGTTTGGGGGCTGCTACGTTTATTAACGGACACCGCGGCGATCTGCTGGTCAGGCTGTGTGCTGATGAGCGCAGCCATCCAAACCCATAACCTCGGAGATACCACTCTATGGTAAACTGAACTATATTCTCAGGACTTTATGGTCAGACTATGAATTTGGGTTTAACCAAAAGAAAAAAAAAGGCAAAATCATATGTTAAAGAAAACATACACAGTAGCCTGTGTACCCTACGAATAATAATAAAATAATGTGACAAGGTAGTATTTCACTAAAATAGTGAAATTTGACAAAGGGGGATTCACCCTATTTCCCCATTATTTGGTCAGACATTAGTATGTACACACAGCAATGATTCAGTGAGACTATATGTTTTATGACCATAGGTTTTGTACATGGACTCCTTCCTAGAGCATAAATTATTAAATTTAATTAAATTCGCCTCATTTTGTACAATGATAAAAGTACTTTTGCATAATTGAGCGTTTCTGCTTATTAAAAAAAGAGAGTATTTAACATAACCTTTGAAAATGAATATCTAGATAAATCTCCTTTCAAAAATAATTGATGTAGAATCAATGTTTCATCTCAAAATGTAACTCTCGATTCCGACCATTTCTCCCAAAACACAAAATGTATTTTTTTTTAATGGTAGATCGTAATTCCGGAATTAAACTAAATTAAATAAAATGCAGTAAATCTGCACTATTTTTTTGGTTACTCCTAAATTCATACTTAGCCACGAAAACCACTATTTTTGTCGCTCGCCTATTTTCTCCTTTTTTCTTAATTTAGAAATGACCAACAAGAAATTCCAATGAAAAAAAAAAAATGTTTATATTCAGATGGTAAGATATATACAGAGAATATATATAAAGGAAATAAAGCTATTTTTTTGCAAAAATAAATTGTCCAGAGCTGCACATAATTCAGAATCTATTGGCAACGCGGAGAGAATCGATTTATAGTTTTTCACAAAAGGAAAATGTGATTTCTATTTTTTCAGAGCTTTTTGAAGGCTCAGAACGGCGCATTTCATGGTATCTGCATCTCCCCTGTCGTAATTTGTACCTCTAATTCCATTGTACCTGTGTGATCAGATATTGGTAGCCTTTGGGGAGAGGTTTAAGCGAAATAAAGACTTCTTTTGGTAATGTCCCTGCGCTTGTCTTGGTGTCTTTTTTTTTTTGGATTTTGAGATTTCAGATGGTCGCCCCCAACGTGGTAACGTCAAGGACCCTGATGCTTACTAAGGCCAAGCAGATCAAGATACCCAATGCATCGGCCTGTCAATAATAAGTAATAATAATTTAATTACCATTTTTGTATTATTTTATGAAAATATTTGAAAAATATGGATTTTATTGATTTCTATAGTTTTTTTTTATAGTTTTTTTTTTCACAAAGGGGATAATGGTAGAACCCCTGAACGGTGGATTAACTACATATAGGGAAGTATTTTATAGTTTTTTATATTATTCATAGGTGTTTTTGTATTTGTAATCCTTGTTTTCTTCCATATTAACCTTTTATTTATTAAGTAAATGTCCTTGTTTTAATAATTTCAATTTGTCAAACATATTTGATGTTACACAAGCTTTTGTTTCGTTATAAAATGTATAGTCTACCTGTCTCTTGGGGAGTTCACAAGTGAAATTATCATTGAGGAATGAACTAATAATACACGATCCGGGTGGCTTTAACCCGGGACAGCACCCTGAAAGTAAATGTACTCGTCTGCAGTTATTCAGTGTGTCCCTTTGATGACTTAATGTTGTTGGTAACAGACGCTGACACAAATAACTACATACCTAGGACTTACTCCACCCATGGGAGAACAGGCGTAATGTAATCTAGAACCAGATATTTACCCTACAACCCAAGAACGCCCAACACCTCCGTCTACAGATAAAGCGCATTCTTTAAATCCGATCACCTCCGTTTCACCTTCCTATTTATGATCGCTGTTTCTTAGGACTAGGTGGACTCTCATTCCTGAGCGGGGCAGTCCAAAGGGTTCTATGTGTAATCCATTTCACCCTCAGCCCAACCTCTGATTGAAGTAATATTGAACTAATCTGGGCTACCAACCCCCCTTCTGTTCCACCCAGGGGTAATAACTTCCATTGTATTTTTTAATTGCTGATTAAATACAAACAAGTAGACCATTTAACGTGACATCCGAACAGAAGCCAGAAGGGAGATTGTGTTAAATTATCAAAAACGTTATCTGTGGTCCCTCACCGCATAAATATAACGCATACATTTCTACACTGGAGTATTTGGTATGTTTTCCCCGTCTGGTCAAATCATTGTCTACACCCTGAAAGCGTCTCTGGAACTGCTGACCATCCGGCCCTTCCTAAGTGCGCTCTCTTTTGGGAACATAAAGCAGATCCAGCACCAGATGTGAGGTTCGGGGGAGATCTGGATCCCCTCTGATGTTTGAATTGAGCGCAGAGAGCAGGTACCTAAGGGCATAAGAAAGACGGGTATGAATTAGGTCCAGAAATGTCTTCTTGACATTCAGTAAAAGCTAAAATTTAGCTTGTTTAACTTAAAAATATATTCATAAGAGATTTCAAACGTTTATTTGCTGTCACGGCTCACAAGGGACTATTTTTTTCCATCCTGGTTCCCGAAAACAGGGCTGGAAATACACAGATCATATTTTTCTTTCCAGCACCCATGACCTTAGCCGCAAATACCGGGGTCAACCTGTGATGTCAATGACACGTCCGACTCCAAACTCACCAAACAGAAAGTAAACAGCGCTAGAAAGAGCAAACATGATTAGAATGATGGTGGCGGGACCGACATCCTCGGTCTGGCAGCTGCTGGGACAGGCACAAGGACTTTCCACCACGATTTCCAGGATGTGAGGACTCGGGGTGTCCTGGAGGAAAGTGATGGAGCTGGTCGGACTACAGTTGAAATGGACAACACTTTTCAAGTAGCTGGATGTTATATCTGGAAAAGTAAAGAAAAACAAGATCAAGTTCCCATCCATTAGTGTAGCCAAGAACAATGGTAGGTGTCCCAAGTACATCATGAAAGCTTTCACTATGATTCTACTCAATAAAAGTATCACGTTGATTCTATTTGTGTCCTAGCAAGAACTTCACCGTGTTTCCAGGTATTGGAAATGGTTTACGATGGTATGGTTGGGGGTTCTGGCAATGATTAGCTAGAAGGACAAGGCCAACCATTCCTGTTCAACCAAAGCCCAGCGATCACCAAGAACGGGCTGCGTAGAACCACGATAAACTTCACTTATTCTCGGTCATGAGACTCTGTCTGTATCATTATGTGCGCCTCCCTCCTGTGGCAGTACTTAGAAGTACTTTTAAAAAATGACTTCCCACTAAACCATTGTTTGCTCAGATGACACGGTTAGATCTAAAAAGAAAAAGGGGAATAATGAGACTCAATAATGATTTATTGCCCCCACCTCAATATTCCAATACTACTCAGGTATCTTGGTTGCATTGTGTTCCCAAGAATAAATCATCAAACCGGTTATATTACAGAATTCTGAATAATGCAAAGTTTGGTGTAACGTTCTTGTCCAAGACTGATTAAATTAACATTTCCCCCCCAATGACGTATAATGTTCATATTTTAAAGCGTCACCTGCACATTCCTAAATTAATGAGCTACATTTTACTATGTAGAACCTTCAAATCGTATAAAAAGACCCTCTCTCTCGCCAAGTCCAGAACACTCCTCTCACCTTGATAGGTGACAGACAGGATTTTGCTTGCATTGTCATAGGAGAAGTCACTGTTACCTTGCTCTCCAAACCCCAGGTAATGGGGGTCATCCCTCTGAGCCAGCAGATGTCTGGAAATGGAGCACGTTGGGAATATTCAGGTTGGGTAATTCTCAAGTGGCAGATTTGTCAGGCATTTGTAAATTAGATGAGACGATGAACACGTACACACGCTATTTTCTACTTATGTTTGAAGTCTGGGACTGTCGTATGTTACCCTGAGGGTCCAACCACACTGGATCTCCTGCATTCTAGCCGGATACTTAGTGATACTTTGTCTATCTTCATGCTGAAATCTCTCTTTCTTATCTCAGAGGGCTTTATTCACCAAAGTTGGTGGCAGAATAGTGTGTGGGACAGTTTTGACTTCACATCATTATGCATTGCGAAAGGGCCGACAATGGCAATATATCCAGGAAGACGGGCTGAGCTGGCCATTTGTAATGCATAACTCAGTAGACAAGGAGACTTCAAGATCTCTCTGGTTTAACTATACATTATACAGGGCCAACCAAGGTCATCCTGCAGCAGAAGCTCATGATGTGAAGTTAAGTCAAGGAGGTGGAACCATAACTCTCCTCCAAACTTTACTGTCAGTTCTTCTTTAGTGAATAAACCCTATGGCCCAAATATGCCAGGTGATCCAGGTAGCAATGGGTTATGACATCATAGCATTGAGAAGAAGGAAACACACATGCATCGGCCGAAATACAGCTCCCGCTTCACCCCAAAACAGCAATAGGTCAGAAACATTATTACGCATTTTTATTTATTTAATTATTACACATTATTATTTCCCCCACAGTAAACCTGCGCAGTAAATTAAGAGGGTCACCCGCCTGTTACCTGGTTTTAATACACAAAGCCACTCGTGAGCAATTCACAGAAGCCTCTGGTTCGATGAAGAAGTGACAGGGGCTAAAAGTAACGAATTCCTCCACCTCGCTGCCCTCCGTTACACGCTGGAGCTTTCTATCCCTTAGCAGGAATCCTTCGGAGTCCCCCAGGGCAGCCAGGTTAATGACCCCTGAGCCGTCCTTCATCAGACATTTGCAGGGGTTCACTTTGATGCAGCCAGAAGGGTCCCCCAAAACCAGCCCCGCGCAGCAAAGCAGGCAAACGAAGGAGGAATCCATCATTACGGGGACAAAAAAAGCACTTGGACCTGAAAGCCGAAAAATGTGTAGCACCCGAGTGTCAAATAGCAGGAGAAGACCCAGCCCTGGGAATACCACGAGGATGGACAGCGTAAGACTATTAACCAGGCACAATATTTGGGCGCTGGAAACGGGGGTCATCAGAGTAACACAGCAGAGTAGGGCAACATATATGAACCCACTGCTACAACCCACATGCCCTTTACATACATGTGGAGGGAGAGACAATACATGTATCATGCCAATCAACATCTAATAACATCATATATTATTTTTCTTAACGCTTGGCTATTGTTACAATGTCACATTAAAGCCACCGTCCCCTTGCCATACCTCTAACCAGACACCCACAATCATGTCCCTCTCGGGATCGTGGAAGTATGTGTAGGTATGAGATAGAATTGGCAATTATATTCACAAAAGACGCAGGCAGGCGTGGGTTAAGCTGGTATAGCGCAATGATGCCAGCAGCCTATGTCTATTAAATGCTTTAAATTTGTGTTTCGGCTTAAAAATAAGGAGAAATATCTAATTTTAGCCAGAACTATTTTGGTGCACGTGGGCGCGTAACTCTGTGTTGGACGTGATTAGCTCCTTTGCGGGAAGAACCATCTGGCAGGAACAGGTTGAAAAAAAAAGAATCCTTTAATCTTTTCTTCTGCGGCATGAAAGCAGAAATTTGCCTGTTAAACGCTCAAAGGCTCCGTACAATTACAGGGAATTAAATGACTGGGTGCCAGCGCGCCAAAATTATACCCCACGCACAGGGGGCAGCTCAAAATAACAGGGAAAAGCAAAAATAAAGCATTATTGCAGGTTTGGGATACAGAAGCAACTTGTAAGGAAGATCATTGTAAACAAAGAGCATGGTGTTTAAAGCCTCACTATTAGTTTACCTAAAGGAATACAGTATTCGTATGTTTAGATACATTGGGGTAATTGTAGAGAAGGGTCCTGGTTGAAGGAGCTTACACTCTAGTGTAACCGACGGGATTTTATTTATTTACATGTAATGCACAACAGTCCTACTTGTCCCAATTTTGGAACCATTCTAAAAAGTATCTAGCATCTTGGGAATCACCACCACTCGTGGCAGTTCTCTGGTTTTGCCCCAGAAGCATAATTTACTGGAGCTTAGAAGGGCTTTGGATGCACTTTTGGTTTCCGTGGGGGGGGG